>CAJNJA010006325.1:3843-17016 GCA_905231915.1 Symbiodinium necroappetens
GTATGTATGTATGTACGTATGCGTGTATGTGTGTATGTATGTATGTATGTATGTATATAAATACATATACATATTCATTCTCATATATGTATATATACATACATATATATATATGTGTGTGTGTATATGAAAATAGATGCGTACAATATAGCAGCTTGAAAGTAAGTCAAACCATATCTCGAGGTTCCTTTAATGATAGTTCTACTACAATATGCCACAGAACCGGGCCCCCCCCATCTTTATGAGGATGCTTATGATGACCCCTACACTTATGGTGTAGGTCCTACAACCCTAAACCCCTAAACCCTAAAACCCACAAGCCCTACACCCTGAAGCCTTGAATAAAGCCCTATAGGCCCTAAAGCCCTAAACCCCCAAAGCCCTAAATAAAGCCCTAAACCTCAAGACCCTAAAGCCCTAAACCTTACAAGCCTTTCAGTCCCAGACCTGTACCAAACCCGACAGGTCCAGACTTTAACCCATGAGCCTAGGTTTAGGGATTTAGGGTTTAAGGTTTAGGGTTTAGGGCCATAGGCCTTAAACTCCATAAAACCTCCCCAGCCGCGCATTTTTTCAGCACTTCGCAGGTGCTAAGGCCAGATCAGAGGCTCGACGATTGCGGCCTCTACGACGGCTCCCAGGTGACTCGGTCACCTTTGGGGCCGTGGTTTGGTAGCTAGAATAGGTTTTCATTATAAAGGGTCTTTGTTGAGGGTTATGGGTAATACTGGCTTTTTGTTGTAAGGTTTGCAAAAAAAATAGGGGGCCTTATCATTTTGAGCAGCGTTGTAAAAGGGCTTGTAAACTGTAAATAAATAAATATACAATAAATAAATAAATATATATATATATACTAAGAGCCCCCATGGGCACTTCAGTATCTGCAGGGACGTGGTTTTATCCGGTTTGATTATGGGCCCTGAATTGGTTGAAATGTGGGTTTTGATGTCTAATCTGGCGTATTTTATATAAGGGCTGCCCTAAGGGTTTAAGCCACTAACCCTGAACCCTAAACCCTAAAGCCCTAAACCCGTAAACCCCTAAACCCCGAAACCCCGAAACCCTAACCCCTAAACCCCTAAACCCCTAAACCCTGAACCCTGAACCATTAGCCATTAACCGTTACCTCCTGGGCTGATGTCGCTAACTCGAGGGATTCGGGCTTTAGGGGTTTAGGGTTTTACGGTTAGGGTTTAGGGTTTTAGGGGTCTTAGGGGTTTTAGGGTTGGGTTTTCTGGGTTTAGCGTTTAGGGTTTGGGGTTTAGGTTTTGTAGGGTTTGGGGTTTAGGGTAATAGTAAATAGTAAGAAGAGGAACAATAACAGCAATAATAAGGATCCCCTTTTCTCTGCTGTCCAGTTTCAATGCTAAGGGAAGCCTGAAGGAACATGGGCATAAGCCTACTACTGACCTAGTGAAATGCGGACCCACAGCCCTGCACAGTACTCAAACCGAAACCGAAAACTCGAATCATTGAAACCCCTAAACCCCAACCCCTTTCGGAGAGGGCAAATCTTCGCCCGGAGCCGGAGCATGGCAGGTGTTAGGCTCTCCGATCAAGCAGTACAACTGCCTGTTTCCCTAAATAAACCCTAAAGCCTAAACCCAAAACCCTAAACACTAAAACCCAAAACCCTAAACACTAAAACCCAAAACCCAAAAACCCTAAAACAGCTTTACATACGCCATGCATTCATTGTAGCCTGGGTCTTCTCAGACGAGTGAGGCGCCTATTTTCGAGAACCCGCTGCCATGTCACAGCAGATCAGTCTCTTAGGGTTTAGGGTTTAGGGTTTCGTGGTGAAGTGGCGCTTCCATGCCAAATCCCGGACGGCCACCAACCGACTGCCGTCAGAGTTCGAACGAGTAAAAATTGACTTTGTGCATGGAGTTCTTGCTGCCCGAAGCCCTACACGTATGACGTGCCTGAAAATGGCTCGATGAATGTCTCGGCTTCTTAGGTTCTAAGATGTTGATTCACTGTAACTTGTTTAACTTCCAGCCAGGCTTTCCGTTCCCGCACGACCTCGGCCATATGTATGTATGTATGTATGTATGTATGTATGTGTTTATATATATATACATATGTGCATATATACACATGTTCATACTTTAATGTGCTGGAAGCTCAGGTAATTGCCGTCCGACATCCGGAGCACTGCTGGCATCAATTCGGAGATCTCTCCAAATTTCGGAAAGCTTCGTTGGGATGCTCATTAGCATAACATAGGGGCCTAAAAATAAGTGCCAGTATTATTCCTCAGTGTTCTGTAGATTCCTTACTATAAATTACAGTATAATGCACCCATCAAAGCCTATTCTAATCATTAAAGCCCTTGTCTACTTCCTCATAGAACCCTTACAGTATCCCTTATAGTAGCCCTTTAAAGGACCACTCTTCTCATTATTGTAACATTGTAGGCATTTCACGGAGCCTCACGGAGGCTCTTACGGGGGTTTCTAAAGCCGTCTGAATTTAGGGTTCAGGGTTCAGAGTTCAAGGCATTTCTGTGTTTTCTACAAAGGGCTTCTTTCAGTGAAAATGAGTGCAAGGGGGCTTTTATTGGGGTCCTTACAATGAGTACACCCGAAACCCTAAACCCCTACACCCTGTAGGGTGTTGCTGGCTGGAGGGCCCTTAGCCGCGCGGCATCAGTGCCATTTGATTGCGCTGGAGGGTTGAATAATGCCTGTGAGATAGCTGAGAGAGAAACTGCATGAATGTATGTATGCATGCACGTAGGTATGTATGTATGTATGTACGTACGTACGTAATTACGTATGTACGTAGGTAGGTAGGTAGGTAGGTAGGTAGGTAGGTAGGCATGCTGGCAGGCAGGCATGGATGTATGTATGTATGTATGTATGTACCTGGAACCCTAAACCCCTGTAGAAAACCAAGCGCACTCACTCTGCATCCAAAACGTGAGCGTTTGGCCAAACTACTGTTTTTTAGAGGGCCACGGCTTCAGGGTTGGGGGGCTTCAGGGGTTCAGGGCTTCAGGGCTGCGGGTGTTCCGGGTTGCGGGCTTCTGGGTTTTGACGTTTGCGAGATTGCTGCCCTTGAGCATTTCTCGAGATCACCAGTGCAACAAGCCAAAAGAATCACTCATGAAGCAACACAGCCCCGGTAAACCGTACACTTTGAAGGATTCACCAAGCCCTGTGTTCCCCGCTTCCCCCTCTGTGCCGATGTTTTGGCGCGCTGTCGGACGATGTCTCGAGGAGGAGCGAACCTGGGCAGGGTTTGGGGTTTTGAGGGTGTAGTTAAGCTATTGGCTTTATAGGGTTCCGGCAGTTTGTTGGATTTGGGGTTGTATGCAAAAGAATAATTTCGATCAACCCGTGTCGAAAAGATTAAATGAAAACTGCAGCTCAAATAAAGCTACGTGCCGCAAAGTCGCTCATGCCAACATGCTCAGATCCATCATCTGAAAAGCATCTTTATCAAGAGACGTTTTCAGGAAGAAAATGTATCGCTGTAATGTCTTCAATGCCACGGCTCGTGGGCTCACGCGTCGACTGACGCGAGCCGTTTTCCCAACAAAGTCCTCAGACATAAATGTGGCCTCAGCCAGCGGGTTGACAGCAAAGCCGTCACGCAACCATTCCTGATAGACACGCAAAAAAACGTGATTCAGGTAGTGGATTTTCGGGCGTAGCTTGAACAGGCACAATGATCGATCGTAGCACTTCTGCACGAGTGCCGAATACCGCATGAGAAAAGCGTGGCCACTTTGGAAGACAGCTTCCGAGTGTTCAGAGGACATGAAGTACTCTGCTCGCAGGCATGTTGAGATCACCCGGCCCATTGCTTTTGCAGCTGCCAAAATCTCCTGCAAGATGTCGTCGCGCCGAACCGCTGCTTGAGAACTCGGGAGTTCCAATAGGTGAAGGAGGAACTTCGTGATCACCGCTGTATCCATGTTTTTCGACCACTTTCCCTCAGGGTACTCCCTTGTGCCGTTATATCCCAATAAATCTTTGGTAAAGCGACCACAATGGAGCTTGCTCTTTGAGGTGTGCAGCCATGTTTTCAGGACGGCATTCAAGGCATTGAGGTCGCGATCCACACCCCCCAACCCAAACAGGACCTTGATGGAGTACACCAATGCACTCGCAGTGAAATCCTGGCCTACACCAGCATGCCAAACATGAAAAAAATCTGCTCGGAAAAATGATGCGGGTGTGTCGCCCGCATCCACCAACATGTGTTGCAGCAGTGCACCTCCGCTGCCCGTCCACGGCAGCGGGTTGTTGAGTCCGCCCGTCTGAACCCAAGCAGGCCCCGTGAAGCCCAGATGCTCGAAGGGAATATGAATACGGTCCTCCGGCGATTCGTAACCAGCATTACAAAGCCAGCAACACCCTGTCTGAACGCTCTTTGAAGCGAAGCCCTTACGAACATTATGAAACGATCTGACACTCTTTGCGACCTTCTTCACGAAAGGAGAGTCCGCAGTGAAACCCAGAATCAGGATGCGCCAGGTGCTCCCTTGGGCATGAAAACCATGCTCAAAGAGCGACCGCAATTCTCGACCCCAAATTTCCATGAGATCATCGAATATTTGTGCATCATCCTTCGCCACCAAGCTGCTGACAACAGAAAACAAGAACCGCGAGGCCCCGGAATTCCCTTGCAAGTTGATACCAAGCTCGATTTCAGCTTCTGCTGGTCGCTTCGAACTTAAGTCAACAGACCTCTTCCTCGACCCACTACCAAGGACAGGAAACATAGATAAGATCTCGATGGGATCCTTCTTGTACCCTCTGCCCCCATCACCATGCAAGTAGTACGGGATGAGTTTCTGATAATCAAGATTGCCAGGGTTTTGGAAAACTTCGTGTTGAGGGTGCAGTGCTCGAAACTTCGTCCAAAACAAAGAAAGTGATTCAGATGCTAAGTGAACAGGCAGCCCCAATACTCGATGAAAGTAGCCTTGCTCGCTCATAGCTTCCAGCAGGGCCTTGGGCTGTATGAAAGGGTACTGTAGGATCCTGCCAGCCTGCTGCCAGCTAAAGTTAAAAGGCAAACCCAGCCCATGTTTCTGCAGCAAGTTGTAGAGGGGACCGTCAGCGTTAGACAACTGAATCTTTGCAATCTTGGCCAACAGCTCGCAAGGATCTCTCTTCAGAGCCGTGCGGGCATCCTCGACGAGATCTTTCGCGGGGACCTTGGCCGAGCGAGTGTTAAAATCTCGACAATAGTTAGTTAGAGGGAGGCTTCATGCAGCAGTCCTACGGAAGCTTTGGGGATTTGTGCACGGCGCACACGCTCGGACTTTTGATCTGTCAGACCCATCGTGCGAAGAGTTCGGCTGTGTGAAATCACACATACATCAGCTAGCATCGGGAACGAGACAGCATGAACAAGCCAATCATCCTAAGATGGGCTTCCGCTGGGCAGCGTTTGTAGCTGCACAATATGCAAAGTAGGGCGGCGGGAACCTAGGCGAGAAGTCTTTCTTACGCATACTCTCACCGCCCCATTGTTTGTTTCGGCAGCAGCGTTCACCATCGTGAAATTCTGCAATCAATGCAGCTTCAAGCATCTCCAGCATCCCCAGCAGCTCTGGCCGGCATACCTTGTGCAGCACTAGAAAGGACTGGAAGTTCAGATCGAAATAGCTTTGGCTTCGCCGAACAGGATCGGACGTGAGACCAATCTTGAACACACACAGAGCAGTGCCCCCATGCTTCCGCCGGAGTGCGTTAATCTCCTCAACGCAATGCCACAGAATCTTCGAAGCCAGAGTGGTTTCGGCAAGCAACTTCTCATCCAGGTGCGACTCTACTACATGCTGCGAGGTGGGGGTGTCAGGTACTCGAGTGCTTGCAGAAGCCGGCGAAGTTTGAGTATCCATGCTCATGTCGAGATCCGACTGGTATTGCTGCATCTCATCGTCTTCGGAATCACTCCAAGGGAATATGCGCAGTTTTGTACTCGTACCAGTCGCCATAAAGAGACACACAGCAGGTCATGCTACCTCTTGTGCTGCATACAGCTGATGGGTTGCATGCATATTAGCAGCGTGGAACACGAAGCACCATGCAGGTGATGCCAGACATGATGCGGATCGAACTATCACTTGGCTCTGCTGGGGCCCCAGCACCCTTTCCATATCTGACAGCGATGAGAAGGACTTGCTCGCTGACGTTCGGATTGTCATAGCTGCCTGACAGGCTGTTGTTCAAGGGTGACAATTACCGAACTGTTTGGTCGATCGGAAGGATATCAGGCATGAAGGCAGTGTGCAAGGACTCTCAGACGAGAGGAATAGCAGGGCTTTTGTATCGTTAGACCCGGGCTAGGTGTTGCTCAGGTTTGTGCTTCAGTTCCATCAAAGAACGACAAAATCAAGGGGATGCCTCCCTATCTGCAAACGGACGTTTAGCTCAACCTGAGAACTTGAGAAGCCTTTCAATCTAGAACCCTCTATAGCTCGTGATTGCTGGAGTCCGGGATTTCCCACCCCAATTCATAGGAGAGCTAGAATTTACAAGCTAGGATATATACATCTTATGCAACCTAATTAGCAGCTTGTCTCTCGCGGCTGTAATACTAGCCATCCCGGAAGCAATGCCATTTAACAGATTCACGCAGCTCGCTCGTCATGCCGCTGGAACCTGTTTCTTGTTCGATGAAACACGGAGGCCTAAAGGGCACGGACCTTGAGCCGTGCACACCTAGAAGGCCTCAGCAGCCACTAATGCGAAGGTATGAAAGCACCCCCCAAAACAATCCACGGTCAGAGGAGCCTATAATTTGCGAGTGTAGCTTTAGCTTTATTCTTGATGCACAAAACGGAGCTCATACTGTCCTCTGGCTGCAGAGACCTGGAATGCAAGCCTCGTTTGCATTCGTGGTACGTGAAACAGCTTCTGAAAGGCATCCTATGGCGCGCTGGCTTCCATAGATGCGACATAAGCCCCTGTATGCCCACAACACATCGATTCCTTCGCACGCAAGCACCATGCATGTAGATCCACATGGATAACATGTTGTGTCTGGTACAAATTACGAAGCACAAAACCCTGGCTTTGGATGCTACGTAGCCCTATTGCTCGCACGAACACACATGCATGCAGGAATCATATGTGCCCATGGCATCCCACAGCTTCTGTAGCTGCAGCGAAGCCCCAAAATCAAAACCGTCGCCGAGACGGGAGCTCAGCTTTCTTTCTTCGCCGCCTTGCGCGCCCTGGAGAGCATTGACCTCGGACACAAGACAGTACGGATTCTGGACCCTATTTAGGATTTCAGCTCTAGGCAGCTACTTGTAAGCAGGGTTTATGCTAGTGGAGGGCTTGGGTCAATCTAGCCTGAGTCTGAGTGAGATCCTATCGTGAGTGCTGGGTCAAAAAAATTTTTTGTTTAAGAGTTTAAGGCATCTAGTCTGCAAGACCAATGCATGCGTTCGAATCCAATACACCGGGTTTAGGGTTTATATAGGGCTTGGGGATTTTGGGGTTTAAGCTTTATAAGACCCTATACAAACTCGATCATTACCTCCTTATACCTCGATCTCCAACCCTTTGCTCAAAAGTTTCCCGGGAAGACTATGATAGATGCCCTGCAGGAAAGCAAGAAATAGACTTAAGTCGGCTAAATCCTATACAAGCACTTCGAACCTCTTGAACCCTATAAGCCTCGGCCCTTGACCTTAAAACCATAAACCGCCGCCCACACCACACACCTAAGTTCAGGCCCAATACACAGCAGCTCCGCAGATCCCTCGACTCGATTGTGAGTTCAGAAAAATAAAACCCAAGATCGTCGAAACCCTGGAACCCAAAAGCCCTGCGTAGCACCTTGTAAGTTCCAAGATTCCACGCCCATGCACTCCCTCACCCCCCAATATCGACTGGACTAGAGGCTTGTTGGAAGCCTCCAGAGCTGAAGATTTGGCCATCCTGGGGATTTTGCTTCTGCAGACCATACGACTCTTCCATGCAGGTATGGACCGTATATATACAGATTCGCAACGTGCATCCGCCAGGAAAGTCTGTGCATCGAGTCCATTATACTACGTAGGATTGCATGCGTGCACGATTATCTTGGATCGCATACTGATCGACTTATGCCTAGACTGCCTGAAGTTAACGGCAAGATTCAGCTTCTGAGCCTTCACGAAGAAGGCTTTGCACTCGGCCTGAAGCCTTAGTTGCCAGCCGTTCAATTGGGTTTATGGTCGGTTACGGTTCTTCTGTAGGGCAGTACTATAGTTGGTCAGGTTTTATCAAGCAAAAGTGCAGCAGTACGGCTCTTTCTAAGGTTGCATCAAACAGAACTGATCGAGCTTGCAACAGCCAAACATCCCCAACATCTGCAGCCCAATAACTTCTCACCATAGCCGCCTGCACCCCCTTCAGCCTTGGCCTCGGCCATCTCTTCATAGAGATTCTCATATTCCTTAAGCATGGCATCCATCTTCTTGAGTTGCCCGAGTGAGGCGAGGCGTTGCTTGGTGCATCGCAGCAACATATCAGTCGGGCTCTCGAGATGTTTTGTAATTCATATGACAAGTTGTGCTAGGGCACGGAGCTGCAGCAGCGCCTGACGTCTTGACCTTGTCCGTGAAAGCCTCCAGGGAGTTCTTGCCCTTCAGCACGGCCTTCATGTACTCTTTCATTTGCGAAGCAACCTCAAAGCATTGTGTTTAGCAATCAAGAGTTGAATTGATGCTTCTGTGAGCTTGTTTGATGGTAGCTTGCAAGAATTTGTGTTTGTCTGAAATGACGACCCAGTCCGAGGAGCACTTTTATGCTGATCACCCTCAAGATCCTTCGTGTTGTTGTGAATCATGTCGTCATCATCAGAGAAAGAGAAACCATCAAGGTGAACCCCCGGCTTGAAGTTCAAGTCGGTGCCGCCTTCGCCCGAGTACCGCTTCTCGTGCTCCAGCATCTCCATGTCTTCTTTTGTCAGGGTTCCAGATGTTCTCGTATTGACCCAATACTCGATTGTCTCATCATCGTACTCACAGGTTCTCGGCTTGGGCGGATGTGGCGTTATGATTCAGGATCGTCGGGTTGAATGAGTTGAAGGGGATGATGTGAACTCGACAGCTTAATTAATGTGCACTACCGAATGCACAGTCTAATACAGAGCACCCAGAAACCCTATCTACGCTAGAGGCCCCTATACTACATACGTGCCCTTCTCCCAAACGGGTGCCGAAAAACCTGACTGAACTTATCTTCCGAGAACAACACAAAAGTGTAGTGCCCTCTGTAGCCTGATACCTTCCAGGGCCCACTATAAACACGCATGGAACATATAGACTATAGGCTTCGGCCCCTTGGGTTCCATACCCTTGCAAAGTGCATACATGATGCATGCAGAAACAAAATTTGTCCCAAAGAACATTGATTGGTTCCAGTGGTTCTCATTTGGAGGGTTAGCGGCTTTCTAGGGCTGCACAATGCAATAGATCGATCGATTATGTTCACGAGTTTTAGAGGGCTATGTTTTGCTTAGGGATTAATCAAGTGGCCGCAGCAGTCCTTTCTTCTCGGCCCAGGCCACGATTTTCTCGACGCGGGACCTCGGCGTCGGTTTCGAGGGAGATGGTTGTGCGAGGTCCGCGGGAGCAGTCGATGATACATATAGTATACGATCTAGCTTGCTTGCAAGTGGCTGCGAGTAGCCCAACTCGCTTTTCATGTCTTCTTTACTGTAGAAGCCGCCTTTCACTTCGAGCTTCTTGCTTCTGGTCGTACGATTCAGGATCAGGACGGATTCCATGAAGACGGCCTGGGGATAATCGTTGTAGAGCTAGATAGTATAACATCCAAAAAGGACAGAAGCTAAATTCCAGGCTGAAATGTTTGGGCCCATCCCTGCCTTGACACCTCCAGCCTTTGCCCACATGCGGAACAAATTGTCCCGGCCCTTCCCGGCGTCTTTCCACATCTCGAAGATGTTGTCTGGCACTTCCAGTTTCCCCGAACCCCGTTTTGGGGTGACAATCCGCCTCACCTTCTCCTTCTCAAGCTTGCTAAGGTCGCTAAAGTTTAGCACTTTCGGGGCTTCATCATCCGAAGCGGGGTCTTCGGCATCAGCAGTCTCAGCCGTGGCCGGTTTCGGGGTTTTCGTTGGTGTCTCGTGCTGGCGCTTGGAGCCTCGGGCACTAGGGCTCTTAAGAACCTGAGCTTCTGGAGCTAGCTTCTGCGCCGCAGGCTCAGAGGGCGCTGGCTTCTGATCCGGCGCAGGCTTCTGATTCGGCGGAGGCTGCTGGGCTTCCTGCGGTATGGGTGCCGAATCACTTTCACAATATGTGCACGCATGTACTGCACACAGCAGCTGATCATGAAGCCAGACGTGTTCCGAGCATCCTTGTGTCTCGATCGTTAGTTGCCGACATGTATGCACATGTGCAATCCTAAACATAGTCCCTTAAGTCCTGCTTCAGCCTTTGAATCTCATCCTGCTGGGCGGTGACGGCTGCACTGAGCAGCTGCATCTTCGCCAGCAGCTCCTGCGTTGAATGGAACAGCTAGGAAGTATTTCGATCTCTCATATAGGGTTTGTGTTTTGGGAAGATCCGTCCTTCTGAAGCATCGGCTCTTGCTCGGGTGTCGAGGTAGGCGACATGGATGGAATAGATGGGCGCGGGCTTGGGGTTGCTGCACCCGGAGTAACTCCCGGCTCCCGCTTCACCTTATTTCATTCATGGATTGACAAAAATTAAGCGCTAAATATGCTTTAAGCGCACAAGGCTTCTAAGGTTTATATATAGGCCGGCCTCTAGGGTTTGGAATTGCAGCTCTATACATCATCAATAGGGCAGCGTGGTTGTCGTGTTGCACGGACCCAAGATTGACATCACTGTCCGGGCGATATTACAGTAGATGGACCGAATGGAATGGTGAGCTAGGTACTGTAGCCCGAACTTCAGTACTTTTTATAAAGAAGCTGAATTGCAGTGGCAACCGACTGACTCAAGAATACATTGGAGACAGCTAACTCAAGCATTGAGGACTCGATCCACCTGTCGATCATATTACATAAACCCAGCCACAGGATGCGGCAGCCGCTGCATCTGGGCGACCTGCGTCTCTGTACCCGGCTCGGTCTTGACGTCCGATTGAGCAATCTCCAGGGCTTGCTGCAAGTCCTGTCGAAAATCACAATCATTATCTGTAGCAGGGCTTATTCATGCTTGGGTTTAGGGTTTAGGGTTTATATAGGGTTGAGCCTCAAAGGGGGGTTGGGGAGGGGGGGGCACGTGGGCGCAGGTTGCTTACGTTCCTAGATTCGTGGGCGCAGGTTGCTTACGTTCCTAGATTCGGGTGGGCACGGGGGAGGGGGGGGGGGGCGGGGTGGGGGGCAGGGCCGGGCGGTTTGTCGAAGCTAGGCAGCTAGGCGGCTCTAGGCATGTCAAAAACCGCGGTGTCCTGAGCTACGCTGCGGAGCTCGTCAACATCGTTGCTGGACGCAGCACGAAGAAGAAACGACAACCCTGAGGCAAGCGACTCCGCACTGTGCTGGTTCCTGCGCAAAGCCATGGCGAAGAAGCGGAAACCTACGCGGCCACGCGTTCAGCGCACAAACCTAGCGCAAAATGAGGCCCAAATCTGAAACAGTTGTTGCGTGCCAAAGCGTGGGTGTTGCGTGCCAAAACGTGGTTGTTTGGATTTTGCAAAATTGCGTGTTTCTTGCACAATCACGTGAAACGGAAAAAAACACGCCAAAGCTGAGCCACAAGTTGCCTGGAGTGCGTCAGTCTCCTGCCGCCCTAGCTTGCAATGCCCAAAGACTAGACCTGAAGTACGTAGCCAGTCCCTTCAACCTCGCAGCCCTGAAGCCCCGCAGCCCTGAAGCCAAACTTCTTCAAGAATAACTGAAGGCCACGGCCCCGCAAGCCGGGGCAACCCTAAAACCCTGAAGCCCGCGACCCTAGAAACCTGAAGCCCGCAGCCCCTAAAACCCGAAGCCCTGGAAACCTGAAGCCCGCAGCCCCTAAAACCCGAAGCCCTGGAAACCTGAAGCCCGCAGCCCCTAAAACCCGAAGCCCTGGAACCCTGAAGCCCGCAGCCCCTAAAACCCGAAGCCCTGGAAACCTGAAGCCCGCAGCCCCTAAAGCCCGAAGCCCGCAGCCCCTAAAACCCGCAACCCTAAAGCCTGAAGCGCGCAGCCCCTAAAACCCGCAGCCCTGGACACCTAGCCGAAGCCTAAACCGTGAAGCCTGAAGCCCGCAACCCTGGGTACCTGAATCCCGCAACCCTGAAAACCTGAACCCCAACCCCCCCCCAACCCTGGAAACCTGAAGCCCGCGAAGCTAGAAACCTGAAGCCGAAACCCCAAACCCCGCAGCGGCCGAAACCTGAAGCCCGTAGCCCTCCAAACCAGAACCCCGCAATAATGGAAACCTGAAGCCCGCAGCCCTAAAGCCCGCAGACCTAGGCAAACCCGCAACCCACAGCTCTGCATGGAAACTTCTATACAGCCCAAGACAACGGCCGTGCCACAGCTCTCCATAACTAAGCCCCCAACCCTCCCAAGCTGAAGCCCGATAGGCCGCAAGCAAAAACCCGCAGCCCTGAAAACCCGAAGCAGGTAGCCCTCCAAAACTAAAGCCCCCGAAACCTGAACCCCGCAAAAGCGCACCACAAAACCGTTTAACCTAGGCACACGCAAGCCTGCATGCGAGTGTCCTCGGCTTAGTTCAGACCCCTGTGGCTAATACGTTATGATGGAACCCACATAGACAACGTAGTCACTTAATTCCTCGTCAACCAATTAACTATAGCTAGCCTTGTAGAGCCCTTTAGGAAAAGCCTCGCCCCAGCTTCTGTTCGACCAGCAGCCGTCGTTGTAAAGATGCAGCTGCATATCCCATATGAAGTTTAATTGCAACAGCAACACAGCTAATTAAATGACCATTTGCTTCGTTGTGGCACACAGTTCCCCGCAGGAGCCTCCTGGATCCCGAGCCTACATAGGGGCTATGTTGTTAACTTAGAGGGGCTCGAATAGTATAGGCCGGGGTTATAGAGATCTCGAGGAGCTACAAGTTTTAGGGTGGGTTTGGGTTTGCCGGGTTCATAGGGTACAGGGTTTTTGGGTTTGGGCGTTCATAAGGCGGTTTTGGGTTGGGGTTTATTGTGCAGCAGGTTCTGGTATGCATGAGCATACATAGTATGTGGCTTAGGGCTTTAGGGGTTTAGG
>CAJNJA010006326.1:0-17015 GCA_905231915.1 Symbiodinium necroappetens
TAGGTAGCTAGGTAGCTAGATAGCTAGATGGCTAGATGGCTAGATAGATCGATAGTTAGATAGCTAGGTAAATAAATAGGTAGATAGGTAGGTAGACCAACAGGACAGACAGATAGATGTATGATGGATGGATGCGCAGATAGAAAGGTACACAGGTAGATAGTTTGACCGACAGTCAGACAGATGGACAGGGCACCTTTGTGCAATGTCGGATACACAGCAGCTCAACCATACATCCAAAAAACACAAATCAAACAAGCAGATATATCGAGGGTGCTCACATCAGGATGTGATGACGTCTAGTTCTTGTCAAGCCTTCCTCGTCGTGACGCTCACTCTTCCTATCGTTCTTCTGGCGAGTGGCACAGCGATGAGGCGTTTGTGCTGGCGCTGATAGATGTACATGAGAACGGGCGAGAAGCATGACAGTAGGTAACGACGATGAGCATCATCGTGCCGCTCCTGATGATGATTGCGATGATGGTGGGTAAAGTGATGCTCATGCGGTGCTCGGGACCATGGTGGGGAATGGTACTTCGGCGACTCTTCTCGCCCCCTCGTCCATAGACCTACGACCAGGCAAGAAGATGGTCCTGAACGGCGCCGGCGTGCCGTTTAAGGCTCGGAGAGTGGGGTTCTCCTTCTGGTGTGCCAGAATCCGGGAGTTTGAGTTCGGAATCCGGAACCTGATTCCGAGATTGTCTTGTATTGCTCTTGCTGATCGAATCACTAGCAGTGATGATGATGATGATGTTGTGAAAGTTTCATCGATCTTGGCTAAACTACGGTTTGTGGCTGGGCAGTAGCTTCTGATTGATTTGGGGTTCCCAAACCTTATAATAGTAAAAACCTGTATAGAAGCCCTCATAATTATCCTCAGAGTAATCCTCATAATAGTACTTATTGTAGCTTCTGTCGTTCAACAAAAGGAGGGCAGCGGTGTTGTCCTGAACCTAGACCTAGGCGGCAAAACCACCCAAACCCGAAGCCCTGGAAGCCTACCCAAAACTCGAAATCCTAAACACGAATGCCTGAAGCTTAGGCCCTCAAACAAAGGAACTCTCAACCCAAATACCCTAAGCCCCAAGCCCCAGGCCCTAAATCGAAGGACACCCCTAAGCGCCCGAAGTTGAAGAGCGGTCAGGTCGTTGAGTCCTCGGAGTCCGCGGCTCCAGAGGTCCTCGAGGACTAGAGCGCTTGTCCTGATTCAGAATCCTAGACAGTATATCGTGTCACATTATACGTAGTTAGGTATATATACATATCTGTACACACACACACATATATATGCGTATATATGTGCATACATACATACATACATACATACTTACATACATACATACATACTTACATATATATATATATACACACACATAGATATATGGGGTCTGTCTGTGTATGTCTATATATGCTACATTGCTTACATTTTACGGTACAATATAGTGTAACTAGTCTTCTTTCGCAAATCTTGTGATGTAGGGTTAAACGGATAAAGTTCAGGAATGATCGGGCCCTAGTGCTGGCAGCACGGTCCTCAGGGGCTTGTTAAAAAACGGAGGAACCGTACCATTTAGGGTTTAGGGGTAGCCTGGGGGGCAAGGCAACCCTGATGAACAATGAGGTTTTGGTCCATATTTTGAAATTCCCCCTGATACATGAATGGACGCATACGGATATACTATATCCTGCAACATCTGCAGCTGCAGCTTGATCATCACCATCCTCAGCCGCACCACCACCACCACCGCCGCCGCCGCCACCACCACCACCACCACCACCACCACCACCACCCATAGGGATCATATGGTGACGATGAGGTTGATGATGCTGATGAGATGATGATGACGATGATGATGATGATGACTACTGCTGATGAGCATCCTCATGCTCACCGTCATCGACACCATCATTCTCGCCGCCGCTCCCGCCAGCATCATCATGACAATAGTCACTGTCCTTATGCAATTGCACGATCAGACCGACTCCCAGCGCAGCTGTGGTCGGCTCCCTTGACGCATCATCATCATCATCATCATCATCTGTCGAGGATGTTTTTGGATACACTGTGAAATAAACATGCTCCTAATGGCTTGTCCCAGATCGCACTCGCGGCAGTTGCCAGCGTAGGCAGACTCTTATTCGTGACAGGAGCGTTCGCTCCTGACTTTTGCCGACTTTTACCGACCAGGTGCCGGACCGTTCCATTTTCTGTCTGACCTTCGTGCCGTATGTCTGGGTAGTCATGGTTCAAGGACGTGCTCTTGTAGCTGATGTGGTTGCCGGATGAGGCCGAAGAAGATGATGCTGGTGCGGGGATAGCTGGGCGAAGACTCCGGGTCCCCGTAAATCTTCACAGAAATCCTTTGTGTGCGCTTTTCCGCTCCGTTCAGCTCGAGTTACCTGGCTGGAATCATGAACATAGCTACTAGTAGTAACTTAGTAGTAGAAGTGGTGGTGGTGGTGGTGGTGGTGGTAGTAGTAGTAGTAGTAGTCGTAGTCGTAGTCGTAGTCGTCGTCGTAGTAGTAGTGGTAGCAGCAGCAGCAGCAGCAGTAGCAGTAGCAGTAGCAGTAGCAGTAGCAGTATAGCAGTAGCAGTAGCAGGAGCAGCAGCAGAAGGAGGAGGAGTAGTAGTAGTTCTTCGTCGTCGTCCTCGTCGTGATCGTCGTCTTCGTGGTCGTCGTCTTCGTCGTCGTTTTGTCGTCGTCGTCGTCATCGGCGTTGTCATGGTCTTAGTATTTCTGCCTACACCCTGAAGCCCTATAAAGCCCAAACCCCTCAACCCATGTGAACAGGTGCGGTCCGACATGGTTCTGCTCCACCGCCGGAGCCCAAAGGGTTTTGCGGAGCAGACTGGAAGGCGCGACTCCTTTGCCTAGGGTTTGGGCGTGGGGTTTAGGGTTTAGAATTAGAGCTCAGATCCTGTGGCGCGCGCAGAAGTTACCAGCGCTTGAGACTCCGCGAAAGGGCTCCAAATAAGCAAATCCCTCTGCATCAACACTTCCGGCTGGAGAGCCCCGTAAACCCTAAACCCGGCTGCGTGCGGCTTTCACCTTCGATCAAGACCTTGTGGTTCCAGTAAGAGGTAATTTTGGGGCCTAAATAATTTCCAATACTATTTTGGGGGGTTTCCTTATCCCCCAAGACACTGTTCTAATTATTCAGGCCCCTGCATCAGATCGATGGACAGTTGGGCTGGTAGACAGAGTATGCGACATCCAGATGCGTAGTATTGCACCCGGTTTGCATTTCAGGAGTCCAGCCTATCCTGCGGCTGACTGCTGTCTCTTGCAATTTGAGAATTTCCATGGTTCGGGGGGGCCTTCAGAAATCAGCGAGGTCTTTAAACAGTAGGCTTTTTGTCGCTACAATGCGGCATGTAGATTCCGACCCTCAGGCCATGAGTTGACCGTGATCATTAACCAAATAGCAGGGAAATGAGAGAGAGAGAGAGAGAGGGGTGCAAAAGACATAAAGGCCTTAACAACTTCATTGAAGAGGGTGAAAACTGCTGACAGCAGTCAGTCGGGTAACTCCACATCCTCGAGAGTAACCGAACGATTACAGCTTTAGACAGATACACGGAGCAGGTAGTTGGTTGCGAGGCCTGATTGGGTGCCAAACCCTAAACCCCCTAGCCCGAAGCCCGTAAATCCTTACACCGTAAAGACCCTTGCCTATACGCCTAAACCCTAAGCCTCAAACCCCGAAGTCGTAATCCCTAGAGCATGCTAGAACCTAAATCCAACCCCCCCTTTCTAGATCCTTTTATTGGAGCCCTTGAACGGAACCCCTAAACCCTAAACCCGAACTCTAAATTCTCAAGGATGTCGATCAAGCTCACGACCTACAAGGACGGCAGCGCCGTCCTCTGCATGCGCGGGCCTCGTTCTGCGCTTCTGCGGCCTTTATAGGGTTGGGGTTTAGGAATAAAGGCTTAAAGGGCTTAGGGTTCAGGGCTTGGGGCTTAGTTTAGGGTTCAGAGGTTTAGGGGTTTAGGGGTTCAGGGCTTTGGAGTTTAGAGGTTCAAAGGGTTTCGTTTGCACGGTTGAATAGAGAGTGCTGGAGGGGACTGTGGAATGGCGCTCCAGGTGTTGGAGTTCTCGAAGCCTGTGATCGCAGAACCCCTTATTCAGGCGTTTAGGGGTTTAGGGTTAAGGGGTTTAGGGTTTAGGGTTTAGGGCTGCATGTCCGCTCGCCTTTTGGCCTTTCGGCCGGACCCATCAGAGAGTTCCGCGGGCAACCCTCTTGCATCTCGGGCAGCCAACCATTGCATGTCCGCCAGGTTCTGCTCAGGGGTTCCGGTTATTAGTTATTCGTTTTGGGATGTCACGGTTTTTGGGCTTTGGGAAAGGGAAACAAGATAGCTTTTTGGCGCCTGTAATCATCGACTTAGACACGGATCGTGTGGAGGGATTGTTTCGACTCTCTGGACCGTTGGGGCTTCAGACTCGGGGCGGTTCTGGTTTTGGTTTAGAATCTTGGAATCTGGGCCTTGACTAGAGCACTTCGAACTTCAAGGCAAACTTGGGATGACATCCGCCTCAGCCCCTCCCCAGGTTTGGGGTTTAGGGCTCCCCGTCCCCAAGCCCAAGATCATCGAACTCACAACAAACGAGCTGGATGCGCTTGATAGGCCCACTCCACTCCACTTTCCCACTTGAGAGGGTATTCAGGCCATAGCTTTCGTTGTGCCGAAGGCGAAAGTGCAAACAACACACGGAGGTAGAGGTTTCGGGGTTTAGGTTAGGGTTTAGGCTTTAGTTGTGGTGTTTGCGGTTTAGGGTTTGTAGGGGTGACCGTCCTTCTGACCATGTACCAGCTGTCAAGGGGCAAGTTGATGGAGCTAGGACTCCTAATCAGCCGTGCGAACATTTACTATCAGCTACGTGTTATTGTTGCTCTTCTTCTTACCTATTGTTGATACTACTATGACTATGACTAGTATTTTCTTATGTATTATTATTGGTATTCCGATCATTAGTAGTGTAGTAGTAGCAGCAGTGGTGTTTATTAAACACAGTACTGCTATCATTGTTATTGTTGTTAGAACGTGTCACTTAGCTCTTCTTGGCGGTGCACCAGGATCTTCCTGCACCGTGGACCCTCCCGCAGTAGAATTTCTACAGGCTCAAACCCAAGGGAGCCACAAGCCCAAGACCCTGCTCTCTTGAGCTTTAGGGTTTAGGGTCCCTAAACCCTAAACCCCTAAACCCCTAAACCCTAAACCCTATAGGGTTTATAGGGTTTAGGGTATCCTACAGAAGCCCCAAACCCCGCTACCAAAACCCGACACCCTGGAGGCAGACACCCAAAAGTCCCAAGCCCAAGAGACCGAGGTCCAAACCGGGGAGACTGGACCAACAGTGCTTTAGACACCACTTGACCCCAACTTAGGGGCCTTATGAAGCAGGTTACGGTTTCCGGAGATATATTCTGAAAAATTGTCGAACGATCTGAAAAAGCACCTTTTCAAGTTCAAGAACCCGGGCCCCGGGCTACAGAACTGGGAGACCGACTGCCCACGAGGTGCCGATCCCACATGCTCTTTGATGGGACCTCGGCTTGGATCTTCCTGAACTATTGGCCGGGATCCCGGGTCTTTCTAAGGACGACTTTGCGGTTATGATAAAAGGGCTGAGGGGCTCCATATAGGTCCCTTTCTTCTGGTTCGCGATCTACTCATAAACCCTATTTTAATTACCAAGGCCCCTGCATTGTCGGGTCTGATGGGGTTTATATAATTTTTGTTCAGGGTTCTTTGTCTTTAGTTCGTTTTTTGCTTTGAGGTTTCGGGTTTAGGGCTCCCGCGATTCATAAAGCTCAGCGGAGGAAAGCCGAGGGTGCTTCAGATACTTGGAGATTTTTTTCTGTTCGTGTTTGAGCTGCTGGGTTTGAGACTGCTCTCAAGTTCTGTGTGATTGCGCTGTTGCTGTGCATCCTCTTGCTGAAGAGGTGCAAACTGCTCGGGAGGGGACAAAGCCCTTAACTGCGCTGTGCAAGCAAAGGGCCTTGAAGGAAGGTTTGGGCTTCGGAGCAACGGGTATAGTAATAGTAGTGGTAATGGTAACAGTGCTGTAATAGTCATAGTAATTCTAATCCGAGGGTCTCATGATCTCGGCCCGTTGAACGTCAGGTTGTCAAAGACATTAGCTGAGCGAAGTGTATGCACCAATGGCAGAATCGCATCGCAAAGCAGCTGCCTTTTGGTGGCGCGAGACCTCTAGTGTGCTGTTCTTGCGGTTTCTTTCCATCATGTTCCATCTCAGCCCTATCACCCCAGACCCGAAGCTCTGAAACGACTTACCAGATTTGCTGTGTCAGGGCACGGCTGGCCAGGGGCGAGGCAACCGGACTGAGCGGTTCGTGTGAGAGGTGTGGCTAAGGAGCTTTCGGCAAATGAGAGCTGAACATGGAGGACCCTTGAACTTGTCACTAGTGTCTGTACTACTTGGGGTTGTCGCCGCTGCTCTCGTTGCTTATGCTGAGGCTATTCGTTGTTGCAGCGCCATCAACGCGGTATTTTTTCTACCCTGTTCGTTGAACCTGCCCCCCCCAAGCAGGTTGTCAGTACGTCTTGCCTCCTCAAGTCTTAGAAGCAAAGCTTCAAGGAATTGAGCCCGACCAATGTTGCAAAGGAGCTGTGTATATGAGTAGTTCTGAATCTCAATGTGGTTGGGGCTAATTAAGCTTTAGGGTTTAGCGGCTTTGGGAGTTTAGGGTATGTGCTATGAGCAAATCCTCACCGGCAAGGCAGCAACAGCGCCTCACTGGCAGAAGGACGAGGCTCCAACTGCAGTTCCAGTGTTTCTACCGGTACCCTTGATCGATTTTGATCGTTTGTGTTGTCAGTACACATTTTATGACGTCAGGGGCTTCAGGCTTTCAGAGGATTTTTCTTCAGCTGTGTCATCGCATCATGTTCTCCTTCGTCGGTGTCAGCGTCACAAGTCAAGCTTGCGGGCGCTCTGGCAAGCAGTAGGCGCCCAATCCAATCCAATCCAGTCCAACCCTAAACCCTAAAACCTAAATCCCTAAACCCCTAAACCCTAAACCCCTAAACCCTAAACCCCTAAGCCCTAAACCTCAAAGCCAGGTCCATGCGGTTCTTCCGGACCTGGAGAAGACGCAAGAGCTGGCCCAGGAGCTTATAGGAAAGCCCGGGCCCCAAATGAGTCTTTCGAGTTCTATCTTATTATGATTAATTGTTATTCTTACTTACCATTCTTAATTAATTATAACTATGTGAATAATGCTAATAATTATAATTATTGTTGAAAATAATGGCAATAGTATTGCTATTAATATTGTTATTATTATTGTTATTATTAGTGTTATTGTTTTATTGTTATTGTTATTCTTATTATTATGATTGCTATCTATTATTATATGCCTACAGAGCAGGGGTGGGTTCGGGTCATAAAGCACGAAACGGTTTGTTCTCGGTCGAAAACCCTACAGCCTAAGCCCTAGCGAGCTTTTCGAGTTGTAGGGCCTTGGATTCAGGTGCTTCCTTACGACCCTCGGACTTTGTTTGTTTATGATCAAAGGTGTTGTCCTGCAATAAGGTCTGCACAGTGCTTTGCTAGCAGCATCGCTAGCAAGAGATTGCCACGACACGACTGTGCCCAAAACTCTCAAGCCTAGACAGCAAGCTTGTGTCTGTTACTAGTATGGGAATTGTTCCGTTCGTAGGCGGTTTTCTCGGCTCACCGCGATGATCCATTCGCGGGAAACTTGAGTAGAGCGAAGCGCAGCGGCTCGCACAGAAGAAATGCAGAGGCATAGGAGCACTCTCTCCAGAGTCGATATCCCAACATCTCCCGACTGACCAATCATCCCACCAACCAGCCAACCAACCAAGTATACAACCATCCCAACCATCCAACCAGCCAACTAACCGACTAAACCCTACCCCTCAACAGCCTATCGGAGGACAGTAACCACCCCCAGGACCCCAAAATGGACTGCAAAGTCAGCGGCCGCTGACTTTTAGGTTAATTTTGGGGGTCCGATGGGAAGCCTGGAATCTTTCCAGAATTTAGCAGATTTTGTTGGGTTGGCAGGGAAAATACAGAAAACGCATTTTTGGAATGAGCCACGGAGTGTCGAGAGCTTGGGCAATTAGAGGCGTGTCCTCAGGGCCCTAGGGTTTTTTCGGAGACCTGGGGAAGCATTAGAGAAGAAGTTGCTGCAACAGCTCGAACGCACCGCAAATATCGAAGATTTTGCACATGCGCAACGGAGCTACATTAGTCGGAACTTATGGCTGGGAAGTACGCGCGCAGATGTGCCAAAGCGAGGTTTTAATTAGGACGACGAAACCATTCCAAAACTCGAGGTGTTGCCTTGTGCGAGTGCGGAGTACTCTTTGCAAACAAGTCAGATGCATTTGCCGAATCCCAACAGTCTTGGTATATCTTGGTCCTTTGCGGTGTTTGGGTTTAGAGTTTTGGACGGGTTCAAGGGTTTTGGGTCTGAGCATGTCTCGGCTTGTTTAGACTTCCCAAAGCAGCCTGCCATGATCATCATGTGGTCATCATCCTGTCGCCATCGTAATTTCGTGATCATCATGTCGTCATCAGCCGACCCCCCCCCACCTCAGCTTCACCCAAGTTCCATAGTTAGCTCCGAAATCCGACCTCCGGACTTCCTGAACACACAGCAGTTCCCCTGAAAACTCCCAGGGGCAAAAGTAATTAGATCCTGAAGTTAGACACTTCGAGGCCTCTGCAGATTGTTCAGGCTTCTATGATTCAAGGTGCCAAATGCCCTAAGCTTTGAGTCGATCGGAGTTGCAGATCTATCGAGCGGGGCTTCCAAACCCACACCCTACAACCCCAAAGCCTTCAGCCCCCAAATCCCTGACCCCTTGCACCCCAATGAGTTTCAACCCTTACCCCGATAAATCTCTATGCATGAGGCGTGTGAAGTGGAGCATGATGGTCCCAGCCTCGCACTCAAGTGAGGACGAACTCGGGCTTAAAGGTTGAGGGTTCAAGAGCTAGGGCTTAAGGTTTCGGGTTCGCGGATTTAGGGTTGGGCCAGTTCCCAGGGTTCGAGGTTTAACTTGTGCTGGGTGCCGCCCAAGTCCGCCAGTTCGCTTGTCCTGTGGTCCTTTGGTCCAATTCTCCTGGCGTCGCTTGCCCTTTTTTCCGAGGTGCGGCCGAGAATTTCTGCTTAGGTTCATGCCATTTTCAATCTTCCACTAGCTGGGCAGAAAAGGAAGAGACATCGAAGAGCCACTCAATTACGCTATTCCTCGCTTAGCTTGCCGCAACTGTGACCGATCCTGCAGTGTAATGTCCCAAGTGATTGCCACAGAACCCACCGTGCCAGTTGAAATAGGCCAGGCCAGCCGCCCAAGAAAAGAAGGGCCCGCCACACCTAGGACCTAGGGCAGACAAACGCCGTCCTCCCTTATCCGACATGGCTTAATTGCGTGTCCGGTTGTTGAGTTCGGCTCGGAGGCTTGCTGACTTTGTTGAACGGGACCTTGCAAGTATGAGAATGAAGAAAACAGATGCTTTTGACGCGTTTTCTACAAGTAGTTACTAACTCTTAGTCTCATTAACTGTTTCTACTGTTGCACAAATTTCTTTCTTACCTATACTCAATACTCTAGACTGGGAATCGGAGCAGCATTGCAGTCGGGCTTCGCTTGCTGGTACTACCGTCGTGACAGGTGGCGGAGCCCAAGCCCTAAAACCAACGGCACATTTTGGTGGGGAGTTTTCATCGTTTCTGAGCTCCTGCCCCAGCCCCCATGCCCTGAACCTGACTAAAAGTAAACCCTAAGCCGTGGGTACTGCTATGACAAGGCCCTACTGCCTAAACCGTGCTTCCGCATTTCTCTGCAACCTTACCGCCCCGGTTCTTGCCCAACGCCAGAGTTCTTTAGGACCAGAACAGACAAGTTCTTTTTGCAAGGGTCTTTACTTGTGGGGTTTTGGCATTGGGTTACGCTAAGGATCTAAAAGGTTTGCCTAGGGGGAATGTTCAGTAAAGAAAGGGCTAGTTCAAGGTTTGCTCTGAGGGATATGGGGCACCTGACCGGCCCCGGCAGGGCAAAATAGCATACAGGCTGTTGAAGCCGCTTGCTGAGATCGCCACTGGCGTCATCAAGATGCTCACTCCCATTGCGGACACGCTCTTCCTCCATGCAGGCGTAGGCCTGGAGCCCGTCACCGAAAGCGCTTGATCCAGGTTGGTCCAACAAGTGGATTCTGCTGGTTGCTGACTGCTCTTGCGCTTGTGACAAGCACGAGCTCCATGTGGGAGTCTGCTGTCGTCTCAACGTTGGAACTATCAGAGGGACCAGTTAACTTCACCTGCGATGATATTTTTGTCATCAGTTCCAAGGCGTCGAAAGACAGCGTGTCTTCTTTTCCGATCAGGAGGCGCTGGAGAATTCGCATGTCATTTAGCAAGAAAACCAAACCATCCGAGTGAGATCCAGGTTGCCTACAAGAATCGGCAAAATACTGACATTAAGCCGCACAGTAGGTGTCATTGTCGTGGTTGTTGCAGCGTGGTCTTGGTGGTGCAGGTGGCGCTGGCAGAGGGTCAGCCATAGCCGCAGCAGTAGCAAGAGCAGGAGCAGCAGCAGCAGCAGCAGCAGCAGCAGCAGCGGCAGCAGTAGGATGTTGCCTTCTACTGTGTGCTTACTGATGGCTGTATGGCTGACTTTGTTGTGGCCAGAGCTTCGATCTCCGGACAATGATGGTGACGACGATGATATTTGTCATGATGCCGTTTTAGTGGTTATGACACTGGTGACGGCAATCAGCGGAATTGGTGGTCGTGGTGCTTGCAGTGGTGGCGGCACTGCGGCAGGTCGCCAACCTCAAGACGGCAGCCACACCGGCGACGGGCAGCCGAGATGGCTGGGCCTGGTCCACAGTCCAAGACAGAAGGTGAAAGCAAGCCTACTGCGGCAAGTTCTTGCACCGCTTCGGATATCTATCGTGCCATCCCGGTTTGAGCATTAGCCAGGAGAGCTTGTAGGTCGAATTGAAGGGAACGTTCCAACTATATGCACGGCTTGATCGATCGTAGATGCCAGTGTTAACGAGGGGGTAGGAGGTTCAAACTACAAGTGCCAGGTCAACATCGTTCAAGCTTCAAGTTCAGGTTTTTATTGGGCTTCCAGGCTCGAAATTCAAGATGTTTTGGTAGGCCCAGAACGATCAAGACACATCCGCATTCAGTCCAGGTGGATGGACCACAGCACGTTAAGTTTTGTGCTTCCATGTCGGCCTGGGGGTTATATACGGCTTCCGGGTCTGGGTGATGTTGTGCAAGGGGGCAAGCATGGACAGGTCTTGAAAGAGTGACTCTTGAGACCTCAAACCGCGAAACCCCGCTAGAACTACGCAGACGTTTCTGGCTGCAGTGGCGGCCAGTGATGGGCGTTCGATGGACCCGGGATTGTGCGACTCTCGAAAGCTACGAACCCCCTTTCAACCCGCAGGGTCTACTATAGGGTTCTTAATCATTGGGTTAGGGTCTCGGGGTATTCTAGTACAAGTACAATCAATAAGGAGCCCTAAGGAACAATATTGGTAATTATTCAGGCCCCTATGTTGCTGCCTTCGCAGGTGTCAACACAGGAAGCCCTCTGTGCCTTCCTGCTCCAAACCTTAGCGAAGCTTTTGCTGCCGGGGCCCTAGGGAGGGTTTGGAGCTCTCCCTGGAACTTGCTCTCGGGACATTTTTGTGTCGGGCACTGCACTCTCAAGAATCGAGGGGCGTTCCTTGTCGCTTGAGTGCCGAACCGATCTACCCTAACCCTAAACCCTAAACCCCTAAACCCTTAAACCCTAGACCCTAAATACAGGAAGGCTATGCTGCACCGTGCGCTGAAAGCCCGTCAGGCCATCCAGCTCAAAAGGGCTCGGTCTGCTCACCATGCTGCTGGACAGATGCCGCATGACAAGAAGGATAGGTATTACTACTGGTGTTGCTACTATAAGTATTACTGTCACCAGTTGGTTATGGGTATCTTCCGAGTTTCAGATTCTGGAGTTGGTGTCGTCGCGTGTCTGGCCTGAAGGTTTGTGGGTGGGCGGCGTGTAGGTCGAGGTAGTCTGATTGGCTCAGCCCTAAACCGTCATATTCACCTTGCAACAAACTTTCTTGTTTGGAGCCCACTGCATGTTGACTAGCCAAATTCTCTCGGAACCCTCTTTCAGGGTTGAAGGCTGTCTGAGGGCTCAGGGCTTGAAGTATCTGCTTCCCGCTTGATGCTTGCTGAACCCATATCCCGGAGAAACCCTGGTACGAGCATGGGCCCTTAGGCGAAAACCTCCCCAGCCCAGTCTTCGCATCGGCGGAGACAGAGCTTAAGGGGTGGCGGCAATCTGTTCAAGTGAGGGTCTCCGATTCATGTTTTGCCCGGCAGCCGTGGACCCACCTCCGGAAGCTGCCCGTGCCGGTGAATTACTGAGCCCAACCTGCATCCGAAACGGCACCATGCCGTCACGGACCCTAGGTCTGCGAGGCATCTGTCCTGGACGTCCGATGACGTCTTGAGAAGTCACGGTTCCTGGAACCCAAGGTGCTTCCTCCTGAATTATAGACCTTCCGTGCATTCTGAACGCCGCTCTCAGAATCAAACATCGATCTTCTTCGCAAATCCCAAGATGATATCGCCATGGATGTTGAAGGCACCCGATCCCGAAAACCCTAAACTCTAAACCCTAAACCTGATCCAGGGTCGACGGAAGTGGTTGTGTGGCTGGAATGGTGGCAGTCCGGTTGGCTATGTGGCTGGCAGAGAAGTATCGCGGTCGGTCTGAGTAGACTCCTGGGGTGCCTTCCACAATGTGGGAGTTTCCGAAAGTAAGGGGTACCTTATTTTGGGGTCCTTATAATAAGGATCCTACCATATTAGGGTCCCCTATTTTCGGAAACCCCCATGTGGATTTCGCTGAGCTGGGATTGGTTAGGCGGAAAAAGGTGCTGAAAAAGAAAACAAGAGCCGTAAGCCTGGAGGATCCCAGGAAGAGCGTGAAGCTCCCGGCAGACCAGCAGGGGCCCCGGCAAGGTTACCGTAAAGATGCCCTGAACCCCTAAATGAATCCCCATAAAGGGCCTGAAACCTTAGAGCCTGAGGCTTTGGCAGCTGAAGCGAGAATTTATTCCGGCAGAATGCAACCTTGCAGGTAGCATGACAGCATCAGTAATTTGCGTCCTCAGTCTTTCGTTTCAATTGTCGTGCCCTTGCTCATCGTTTGAGTAAGCTTGCATCACTTGAAGTATCAAGTATTGCCTTGATCAGGTTCAACTTGTGCCGGTGGTGCTCTTCAAGGGGGCAGGATGTAGGGAACATCGCCCAGAGACATCCCTGCTATTGAGTGACTGATGAACATGTCCAGGACCACTGCTAGGCCCGGAGTATGCTCAACACCCCTGAGTACTGCCTTATTGAGGCTTTTGGGCTGCGGCCTCGTTTTCGCGACTTTTGAGGCAGGGGGGAAGGGGGAGGACGTTCTTGATGAGGAAGCAGCGATGCAGAAAGCGCTTTGGGTGGTGATGGTGGTGGTGGTGGTGGTGGTGGTGGTGGTAATAGTAGCAGCAGCCCTGAGTCACTGAGTCACTGCCTTTGTCTTAGTCCTACGTAGTCTCAGTCTTAGTCTTGTTCTTAGTCCTCTTCTCTTAGTCCTAGGTCCTAGGTCTGCTCTTAGTCTGAGTCTTAGTAGCTGTGACGAGAATGAGGTTGGGCTCATGCCGAAGTCCACGCCTAAGGACATGTTTGAGATGCCCTGACGAGAACAGCGAGAAGGGTGGCAGAACGGATTGCATATTCTTTGGTTACGGGCCAGAACGCAACTTGTGTTCGGGCGTCTTTGACTACCTCTACCTTTGTCGTTGAGCAGGTGCCAAATCTGCTCACTGCCACATTGTCCGCGCCCTCAGCTGTACAAGTCCTTGTCAGGAGTCCTTAGTGTTGTAGTAGACCCCTCTTCAGGCAAATGCCATCACCAGCTGTGCGTGTTTGATTTCCCATGTTATGCCCTCGGGTGGTTGTCTTCTGGGCTATGCGTAGCTCTGCCAAGCCTCATGCGGAAAACATATAGTCCCGGACCACCACATGCTTGAAGCCAGTAAGCCGCAGACGGCGACGGTGATGGAACTGCTGATTAGGGATGATACGGCTGATGAGCGTGACAAAGCTCTTCAGACCCTGAGATGATGTTGTTGATGACGATGATGATGATGTTGTTCTTGTCGTTGCTGATGAAAGCTACCCACGCCGACAACGAGGTAGTGGTCGTTGTCGTCCTCTGGTCCTCGTCCTCATCGTCGTCGTCGTTGTGTCGTCGGTGTCGTCGCTGCTGCTGCTGCTTTTCCGCTGCTGCTGCTGCTACTTTTGCTGCTCCTGCGCTTTTGCTGATGCTAGGGCTGCTCTTGATCTAGGTGGTGGTGGTGCTGATACTGCTGCTGCTGCTGCTGCTGGTGGTGGTGGTGGTGGTGGTGGTGGCAGTGGTGGTGGTGGTTGTTGTTCGTCGTCGCTGCTGCTGCCGCTGGCTGCTGCCTGCTGTCGTTAATTTTTGTTGGTGTTGCTGGTGTTCGTGTCTGATAAATCAGGATGAACAGGATGAGCACGAAGATTATGATCATGATGATGGTTTTGTTAACTGTAATCGTGGCGATGATCGTGAAGCTATGGGACGTCAATACAATGAACAATAGAACTATCCTGACGTTTATGATTCTGATGGTGCCCATGAGAAACAGAGATGTAGAGACTGGTGACGCCGTCTGACGCTCGTTGATGAAGCTGCAGTGGGTCATGGTGGTGGTGTTTGTGGTCGGAGTGGCAAAGGTGGCATTGATTCAGCTGCTCGCAGCCTGACTACTCCGAAGCAAACTTGTTCCGTCGTGTGGCTGCCGATGGCGGTCTTCCGCCGCTTCCTGTCACTGTCTTTCCTCCTCTCCTGCGAGCTTTCCTCCACCTCCTGACCCCTGCAGTAGAGTGTTGCCGGTGTTCATGTCCACCACTCCTGATGGGGTGTCTGGCTTGGATTTTGCATCAAACGCACCACCGAACGAGAGCCGCTGCTGTGTTCCTCAGGGCGGAAGTTGCCACCTGCATCCACGAGGCCTTTGTACTTGTACTGGACTGGTAGGACTGCTACGACCACAACCACTGCGGCTAGGCTTGCGGCTGCCACTACCGCTGTCCCTGCTGCTACCACTACTACTACTCCTCCTGCTGCTGCTGCTGCTGCTGCTGCTGCTAGTACTACTAGCACTGCTACTGCTGCTGCTGCTGCTACTACTACTACTACTACTACTGCTTCTTCTTCTACTACTACTACTACTACTACGACTACTACTACTACTACTACTACTACTGCTACTACTGCTGCGACTACGACTACTACGACGACGACTACTACTACTCCTCCTACTGCTACTGCTACTGCTACTGCTACTTCTCTTCTACTGCTCAAATATTACTAGAAGGCCAAGACGGATGTGGCACTGTCTGCAGGCCAGGCTTAGTTTGCTGACACGCGCCTGCCTTTTGGCGGATAGCCCCACCTTTCGGAGCAAATCTAGGATTTACGCTTTTGCAGCAACAGCTATAGAGGCCCTCATAGAACCTTTCGACTAACTGTGTTTTTGAGACTTTTTGTGCATGTGATCCAGGGCTCGGGGCTGCGAAGGGTAACCGCAGACCTGCACCGAGCTGATAAACCCTAAACCCTAGACCCAAAACCAGGTGCGAGTCTCATGGTGGAAGATGGCTTAGGCCTAGGCTCGTCATGAGATCCTTGCAGTTAAGATGGGACCCTCTTCCGCCGAACAAGTTGCAGGCTATGCAGTACAAAGAAGGCTCCCCCGACACCCAGTGCCGGACCTGGACTTCGAAATCTTTGTTGGTTCAGTTTTTTTTTCTTGTTCAGCCGTTGTTCCGGTATTGGGTGTTTTGCAGAGTAGAGTTTAGGGGGTCTGGGGGCTTAGGCGTTTTGATGCTTTAGGGTTTCCAGTGCTAGGGCTTTGGGAGCAAGCTCACCTTGCAGGTTGCCGGCTTAGGGCCTGAGATTTCCGGAGAGGGCAGCAACGAAGGTTTGGGTTTAGGGCAAGTTTAGGGTGCAGGCGAAAAACGGGAGCTGCTTTGTGTGGATGCTGTGGTCGATTAGCTGCAATGACCAGGGCATTCTTTGGAAACGGAGATGCAGAACCTTCTCGTCGCAGAATGCATGCTTTCTACCAGGGCTCGCAACCATCATTTCCCACCGTCAGTGTTGACATAAGCTGTTGGAGCAGATCCTTCACAAACGAACCTTCGCAGTCGTATGAATTCAGAATCACCGTGAGAAAGTAAGAGAGAAAATGCGAACTTTTGGACACATCTTGCATCCCCAAACCAGCGAAGCCCTGAACCCAGCGTTCGTCCCAAGGAACAAGAAGTGGCGGCTGCTTTTGGGTTCCGCTGAGCGGAAGTCGCACGGCCACGCTTCCGGGAACTGTCGGGTAAGAAGCAAGAACTCGCAACAAGTCTTATAAATGGTGACACGTGAGAAGCATCTTCATCATATTAGCAAGACTAGTAGCTAACGAAGCAACAATAGTGAGTGTAGCAGTCGTGGTAGTCGCAGTCACAGTGGGAGTCTCAGTCGCAGTCGGAGTCGTCGTCGCGGCCGTCGTCGTCGTCGTCGTAGTTGTAGTTTGTAGGTTTACGCCGGAAGAGGGTGAAGCAGCAGTAGTAGGAGCAGGAGTTCGAGTAGGAGTGGGGGTGGGAGTGATGGTGGTGGTGGTGGTAGTGAGGGTAGCAGCAGTAGGAATTGGAGTAGGAGTAGGTAGGACCGGATGTAGATGTAGGAGTAGGGGAAGATGTGAGGTGGGAGTGGGAGTGGGAGCAGGAGTAGGAGTAGTAGTCGTCGTGGTGGTGGTAGTAGTAGTAGTAGTAGCAGTAGCAGCAGAGCAGTAGCAGCTGCAGTTGTGGTAGTGGTAGTGCTGGTTGCTGCTAGTAGTAGTAGTAGTAGTCGTCGTCGTCGTCGTCGT
>CAJNJA010006327.1:0-16146 GCA_905231915.1 Symbiodinium necroappetens
CCACTGCTATTACTACTGCTGCTGCTGCTACTACTACTACTACTACTACCACTACTACTGCTACTACGACGACGACGACTACGACTACTACGACTACTACTACTACTACTACTACTGCTATTACTATCATCACCACCAGCACCACCACCACCGTGCACCACCATCACGACGACGACTACCACTGCCAGTGCTGGAATTTGGGCGCGACCCCCTGTGGATCCTGTTTCCCAAACTAAGAGAAGGTGCCGTGCCTTGGTCTGCCAGCGTGTCTGTGGCTTGCCTGTCGGCCCGACTTAACGATTATTTACTATCACATTCTCTTATGGCCCCTGTCCCCGATGCAAGAATGCCATGATATACTACAATAACCTTTTGTCTAACCGTGTTTTTGCTTTCCGGCGCTGCAGTTTTGGTAGGAGGTTCGTGGCACCGGCGCTCGAATGGAATTCTGTAGCTACATACTGATCTGAGTGGTTGGGTGCACATGTCTGACCATGGCCCAGAGGCTCGGGATAGAACATCCCCAGCTTGATGCTCTCACTCTAAGTTACATCTTAAATACTGCGTGGTGGGCTTCAACCGCAGAAATTTGCATGGTAAGCTTGATGTGGGTTTGTGGATGCTTGGGCAGCTGTGGCAGGGTTTCGAACCCTTCTTAGGGGTTTATAGGGTTTCGGTTGTCGTAAACTCCCCGGAAACCTCTCACCGAGGGCCTTCCACCTCGACCTGGCAGTATGGGTGGGAGTTCAGCAGATGCTGCTCCACGGCTTTCAAGTTCTTGGCCTCGGCTCTTTATAGAGATAGGGTTTAATGACTACGGTCTTGTGAAGCTGTGGGGGGCATAGCTGAAGGCGGGGAAGTTCTGGGTTTCTGGGCCTTGGCGTCCAGGGATCTGGGCGCTAGGTGCTAAAGGGCGCGAGGCGATGTGTCGGGCCAAGGCTCATTTGTTGGAGGTCGTTCACGAGACGACAAGAGCGCTGCTTCTGGAGCAACCGTGAGGTTGCCACTGAGCACCGAGCTTCGGGTTTCGGGTCCAGGGGCGCTGAATGCGCAACTGCCATTGCTGCTACAGTAGAACTGCATTGTCGGCTGCATATTCAACCAACTTCATGCGCGGATACCCAAATGTACATACGTATAGACGTGCTAACTATGCACATGACAAAGTGAATGAACATGAGTATACACACACGCGTGTGTATGTATATGTGTGTGTGTGTATGTATATATATATGTACATATGATATGATTAATACACTTGGACAGATGCACACATACGCATGCACAACACATATATGTACACCTGCATCATGTTCATCGATAAACAGCAACATCTAAGGAGTATGCCTGCGCCGACAGACAGACACCAAGACTCAAACCTAGCAATCGTAAGCCGCCGTATATGTACACACGTGCGCAAGCAGTCAAACACACACAGCTCGGACCTCGCTAAATCCAAGCCACAGCACCAGCCCAATGAGCTAGCAAGCGGCTTTTTCCACGAAGATCTTGACCCGCCGGGTGACGTGGTCCGTAGCCAAGGCCTGCTAACGGCTAGCGGTCATTTGGAGTCGCAGGGATCAAAAGCAAACCTGATACAGGTGATGCTTTCGACTTTACACACTCCAGGTCGGGCTCTTCTGATGACGGCCCTATTATCTCGCTCAATCTCCTTCCAGTACGAGTAAGGCTCGAAATCTCTGAGCACCACTCGGGCGAGCCAGGCGTGATCTTTGCATTCCCTCCCCTCGGCCTACACTCGGAGTCTTGGGCAGCCGTCTCTTGTCTTCTTCAGTTTGCACGCTGCTCAAGACCGCCAGTATATTAATCAAAACCACAACTGCGAGTCGACAAGGCATTGCTTGCAACAAGCAACACCAAAAAATCTCTAAACACAGCACCTCGAGGCCTAACGAAGTGACATGTAACGCGTCTGAACGCACCGAACCCCATGCTTATCAGACCAAACTCCTAACTCTTCTGAACTCTGCACTCGGAGGCCGGAGTAAGACCCAGCCAGCCGGCAAAAACCTACGATTATTGTTATTGTCATTATTCAGGTTTAAGGTTTAGGGTTTAGGGTTATTCTTGTGCTCTACTATGAGGAGCTAGCTCCACTTTCTCCACGCTCCACAGGCGTTCTAGGGCCTGAGCCCGCAATCCTCAACTCCAGCAACCGCGACACCCCAACAACCCAAATTCCGAAACCTGAAACCTGAGCCCAACCCTAAAAGCCTTTTTTGCCCCGAAACCCTTTTTGAACGAGGTCTCTCTGAAGTGCCGCCTCGTCGATGCCCCGAAACCCTGAAACCTAAACCAAGACCCTAAAACCCTAAACCTTGCGAGTCCATGTCCCTGCCTCGAGCAAGCGCTTCAAGTCCCGTAGGTCGAAGATTCCTCTGTTTCTCAAAGACCCGACTGAATGCCAAAAAGTAACAACTGTGTTGCTAGATATTTTATATGTACGTACGTATGCATGTCTGCACGTGTGTATTCGTGTAATTGCTTGCATGCATGCTCGCATGCATGCAAATCTGTAGGCAGGATGCCTGCATGAATGTATGCTTGGCAGTGTGTGTGTGTGAACATGTGTATATATGTATATATGTATATTACACATACTGACACACTGACTGATTGATCGACTCATGTGTTGTGGGTATTCGTTGGTTTGTGGGTGTGTGTTCATTTTATGCAGTTAGTAAATTGGCTGCCAGTGCTCGTTTTATGCCGTATGATATTGCATATGTATGCATGAATGTATGCATGAAAGTGCGCGTTTGTGCACGTGCTCGGCTGTGATCGAAAGAGTGCACATCCATGCCACTGTCTACCTATGAGTATGTATGTGTATCGCTTTCTTATATATATATATATACATAAACAAATATCAGTTATCTGTCTATATTAAGTCCAAATCCTGCAAAACGGACATACACACGCGTCAGACGCAAGCACGAACAACGACCCGTAAGGACTGCCAAAGCCGTGCTTCCATTGGGCACACGATGCAGGCTATCTGAGGCATCGGGTGCTGGGCGGTAGCGAAACGTCATGGACAAAGGCCTCGTGGGACGGGAGCTGTAGGCGTAGGGGATGCACGGGTTCCACGAGGAAATTGAAGTACGGGAACGACGGGAACGGTCTCAGGAGCTTTGTTTACGCTGCTGCTCTTCTTGGATTTATGAAGCACTTCAGGGTAGGGGAAGTCACGAACTAATGATATCGTGGGCGTCTTCGGCTTCTGGCATTTTCAGTGCTTCGTGCTCTGAGGTTCCATCACTGCTGGAAACTACTCCAGCTTGGGGATGCAAGCTCGGCTGTTCAGGTTGGTCCGTTGTGCACAACCTGGCTCTTCAGAAGGGTGCGCCACCGGTTTAGGGTTTGGGTTGTTTTTGGGTTCAGGGCCAAAAAAGGAGAGTTCATGGCTCAGGATCTAGGGTTTAGAGGTTTAGGGCTCAGGACTCAGGGTTCAGTACCTGAGAGCTTAGGATGCCTACGCCCTCAGCCCTTGAACCCAAAGCCTCCGGGTTGAAAATGATCAGACCACTAACCAAAAGATTGGCACACGGCGTTCATCGCGTGCATCAAAAACTGAAAAACTCGTCACAGTTCTCCTGATCCCGGATGGTGGATAATCCTGACTTGCCTTTGGTTCCTCGACCTACATGAAACTGGCACTTATGCTGCTGAAACCGGGCCACCCAGCCTTGACGGATTCATCAGCAAGGTTCGAACCTCTTGAGTGGTCAACTTGTCCACGCTGATGCCGTTGATGCGGGATAGACGGTGCCCCACACGGACGCCCTGATGTGGCTTTTCGGAAACTCACTAGGAAACTGGGAGGTGTTTCTGAGACTTCCTAGGTTGCCTGCTGAGGGCGCACGACCTACGATGGGATCGTGCAGCCTGAGCCGTCTGTAACTTTGTAGCCCATACAAGGTTCCCCTCGTAGACTCTACGTAGACATGCATAGACCCTGTAGGGTGTTTCTGCCACGTACCAAACAAGCCCAAGACACCAGCTCGAGCAACTTGGCATCGAACAGGACATCTTTCTACCGCATGGGACACACTGTTGAAAGGCAAGAGACCGTGGCGCCTGATTCTCGGCCGGGCTTGCAGGAACGACTCCAACGACGAGCAGAGACGGCGTGTCGGAGTCTGCGAAGTGTATCCCATAGGACCCAGGCGACGTAAAGACCGCGTCCAGGGACTCGTTGTACGCAGTGTCCTGCTGCTTTGGCTGCGTAGCTAATCGCCTGAGAAAAATGGACTGAGGAATGCATGAAGCCGAGGCTTGCTAACTTGCTACAGGGTCCACCGAGCCAGGTCCTGAAAGCGTTTGAAATCGATCTACACACTTCTGGAACATCGAGACCGGGAATCGGAGAAACAGTGCACTCAAGTGAGTGAGCTCTGAAGTTTCGTGTCAGAATTCCAACAAAGGCCTTAACTCACGTCCTGAGGTGTCACGCACGTTTATATCATTCGCATGGCATCAATTATTGGCATGATGTTTACTTGGACTAGGCCTAGGCTCGGCTTTTCCAGGCTCTCCTCGCTGCGTGCCGATGCCAGCGCTGCAAAGACGTCGCGACGGCCGACGACGCCGTCACCGCCGACGTCAAGCAGGCCGAAAGCGATCCGGTTACCTTCCAGTTCAGGAGGTTCGCGAGGTTACCCCGAACCCTGGAGACTGGCTTCAAGAGTTTTCCGATCTGGAACCTTTGCTTCACGAGCACCCCCTACCATTTCACTGTCTTGCTTCTGCTCCAAAACACTATCTTTCACAGCCCGAAAAACACCTGCCCGGACCTACCTGACCTACCTGTTTGCCCGACTGCAGAATGGTCCCCGAGCAAAACTCCCTCAAGACTCAAGCCCGTCCTCAACCTCAAGCAGGCCCTGAAGCCTCTTTCCCCCTCCTTCCTGATGAACCCCCAAGTGCGAGGGTTCGGAGGCTCCCAAGTACTTCCACGGTTCTTCGCCCAGGGGCGCTTCTCTGGAGAGGCTGTGACCTGAACTCTTGGACTCGCGGGCTCTGAGCTTCGAAAGACTTTCGGGCTTTGAATGCGGGATGAGAGCTTTCAGGGTAGAAATCGGTGTCTCAAGACATCAGGACTACCAGTCCTAAAACCCATGCTGTACCCTTTCTTGGGCCGGAAGGGGGGGGGGGTGCTGCTTGTGCGCGAAGCTCGGGTATCGGCCCAGGGGTTCCATGCGAGGGCCTGGGATGCCGAAGCTGCTTCAAAGTTCTGTAGAGAGCTTCTATGACTGCCGTAGAGAATCCTGACAATGCTTTAGGTTCCCCAGATAAAGCTTTGGGGATTGGCGAAGGCTCGCGATATCGGCCAGTGTAGGCCCCGCCAGTCATCGTGCGCATGGTAGGGTTGGCTGCTTCCGGTTGACGTTTAGGGGACCTGTGTCGACAAACTTGGTGTGTTCTCGATGCCCGTGGATCAAAGCTGGGCTGCGCACGAGCAGGGCCACCCGCTCTTCGTAGAGCTTAAACCGGATCTTGCCTCCATGGCCAGGGCGGCTGCGCTTTGCTTTCGCTACTGCCGAAAAAGGTCTGCAGCTTACGCACAATCATGAGATCTCTCTCGAAAGGCAGCCAAGGGCTTGACGATCAAGCCGAAAGCCCGTACAGAAATAACCACTGTTGCATGCTCCGATACATGTCATCCTGTCGTCATCAACGAACCGCTCGTAAGAGTTGCAAGACACAGTGCAGACAAGCAGGAAGGGTTGGGGAAGCAGCAATGACATGGCAGAGCCTGAAGGGCTAATCGGTTGATGCAGCTACAGGGACGATAACGCCGTGAAAACCTGAACCCTAAACATTGAACGAAAACGAGTCGCTGTTGCAAAACCGTTCTGCACGCAGGAGCCCCATGTCGACAACTGTTTTGGTTTTAACGTGCACTGTCTTGATGCGAGTGTGCTAGCAGGAAGGTAAAAACGTTGGCACGTCTCTTGCCAGTAGCCAAGTACTGGGTTCAAGAGAGAGGGATAAGGATTTCCCTGGGTGTCGAAAACGATAACCAATACACCCCTAATCCTAGATCAGAATCTTGGTTACCTTCTCCGCTATGTTTCTAGCTTATAAGATAGGTAATCCCAGGGGTACAAGTACTACAAGCCAGGGATGAGGAGCACCTCAAAACCCCTGCGCCTTTCAGCCCCTTCAGGCCGAAATAGACGCCCAGGCGCTGGATGTGTGCCTAAGCTGGCATGTAGAAGCGAAGAGCACATGCCTTTCAAAAAGATGAACCCGATAAGCAAAATCATGACGCAGGGCTTCACTAGCTAGCAAGCATCTCAAGCAAGGGAGTGTAAACAGAGACCCATCAGCCGGTGTCCAATCGCCGAAACCGCATCAGCCCTGCTGACATAGGCAAAATTCTCTTCAACTGGCCAACCAAAGCAAGTATGCCCAGCAAACAGGCCTTATCTCCTTGGGAATTTGGAACTCTACACTCCTCCAAAACCTGTGCGAGTTTTCCTGCACCCTAACTCCCCAACAGCCTGGGTTCCACTGGGGCAAAGTTGCGCTGGAGAGCTTTCCGCGCAAGCTTTTGGCAACCTGTTTGAAGGTTCGGACATGGAGTTCAGGGATTCGAAACTTGGGGGGGCTTGGAGTTTGGGGATTGGGGGGGGTGTTGGGCGGGGGGTTGAGGCGTACAGGGAAGAGGGGTAGGCGTGCAAGGGCCACTGCACGTGCGAACATAGGGGTCATGACATGGTAAGGACAACGGTCAATAGCCAGCTTCTACTTCAAAAAACACCCCGCCGCCGGAAAAAGAGCTATATAATATCCGGATCTGGCTATCGAATACAAGCGAAATCTTGCAATTGGTACTTGCAAGCCCCAAAGCAAGCTTTGAGGCTGCCACAGACCTCAGAACCTAGCCCGAAATCCTCAGCGTTCTGGGCTTAGGGTTTAGGGTTGAGGGTTCTCCGCGATCATCATCCAGGCCGCCTCACTATACCTCCCAAGCACCATCATCGCCTAGCCTCGACCCTAAACTCCTAAACCCGCTCCACCTCGGCCCAGGAGATCATGGCCCCGGAGCTAGCCCTGAAGAGAGGGCGGTTGCATGTCTCTTTCGAGTTTCGGGCTCCGGACCGGGCTTAATCGGGGCTTCCAGGGCGCTTCCGACCGGAGTCGATGTTTCTGATGACTTACAAAGCCCAATGCTGATCAATCCCAAATCCAAAATCCCTATGAGCCTCTGCGCTTCAGAATTACTCCCAGAGAAACACCATGGGCCCGAGGGTGCTCTACACTTCAGCTCAAAACCCTGCGGAAACCCAAGTTGCGATGCAGCATGGTGCACTCTTGCTGGGTGCTACTTGCTCTGTGCTGCGGCTGTTGAGGCAGATATGGTGACATTGATGATGCTGATGAAGATGATGATGACGACGGCGGCTTTTTGGTGTTTTTTCAAGCAGTACCTTGAGGCTCTTGTTGTTGCTACTCTCTTCATGAAGGTTTGCCGCCGATCCAGTGTAGCTCAGATCAAACCAAACTACCATGCTCCCACGGCGGCGAAACAAATACCTAGACCTCAAACTCGAAACCGCGGGATGTCCAGACCTCCCACAGGCTGGATATTCCGGGTTTTGCGTTACGTCTACACAACTTTCAACCCAGAGCGGAAGACCATGTAGGTTCAGCTCTGGACTGCTGAAACCCTACAACCCAAAGGGGGCCCTAACCCACAGTCCTAAAGCATCCTAAAGCCCACGCCTAAAAACAACAAAACTAAGAACCCCCAACCAAGAAACAAACTCAAAACAAAGGGAGCGGCCTGACAGCGTCGTCAGCAGTTTCTGCCTTGCCTCCGCCCTCGCGGCCGTCCTGGTACCAATGTTAGTTCATTGTCAGGGGGGAAGTTCGGCTTGCATCCCCAGGGATGCTTGGAATAGGACCCGAGTGAGAAGAACTGCCACGATCATGTCAGAGGATAACGAAGTGTGTTACCAACTCCTTGGGCCGCGACACAACTGAGTAGAAGTAGGTTGCACTCGGTTAAGAGTGTTGAGTGTGCTTGACCTGCCGAGTTGCAATTATCACCCGTAAGGGCACGGTTCAGGGATTAGGGCGGGGCCTCGTATGACTAAGCCCTGATCTCAAAGTAGCAAAAAAAACCTTAAGAGGGTATAGTGCAGGAAATGCCGATGCAAGAAAACCCTTAACCCGAAAGCCCTGAGCCCTCTAAAACGGAGGAAGAGGACATGGCAAGACGGACCGTAGGGCTCTGTAGGGGTTTAGGAGGCCTCAAGACTTTCCGGGTTTGGGTTTGTCTTTTGTGGTTCCAACCCGCGATCGGGTCAAAGTTTAGGATAATGTGCGAGTCGATCGCCTACCGAACCGGACCACGACATCCTCGATCCCGGAGCCGACCGGAATCCGAAACCACCAAGCGAAGGGCATCCGAAACTTCAACCCGACCTTTAACCAATCTTGGACGCGCCACCTTGCGCTCTGACTTCTCGCCCGCACGCTCGGCCTGAAGGGACGGATCTTGAGAAACCAAACCTCCGTGATGCTTTCTCATCATCACTGGAACTTGTTGCTCAAGCAAGGCTGGCTACTCCAATTATACAAACCTTTGCCCCTGCGCCCGACAACCCCCTTCAGATATAGTTTCATCTCTCGAACCCTTTCTGCTGCATCCGATTGGTCCTGGCGCATGCCTCAGCAAGCTCAGATGCAAAATTTCGAGCTCAACCCTTTATGTAATCCTGTAATAGGCGTCCCTTAAACCAACCCCAATGCCAAACCCTCAACCCTAGACCCCCCAAACTTAGGGTCCGCACCGGTGTAACGCCGGCGGAGGATTTCGCCATCTCGCGGAAGACGGCCAAAATGCTCCGCTGCTCCCAATCTAAGTGCAGTCTGTCAACTTGGGCTTGGGTCTGTAAGGGCTTATAGGGGCCTATAGGGGCTTTGGGTTTAAGTTAGGGTGGGTTTAGAGGCTTAGGGTTTAGGGAAAAGGGGCTTGCAAAGAGATTTCAACCAAGCATTTAATCTGGAGATGTTGATTTTAGCATCGAAGTTCGTGCGCAGGTTCAGGATCTGTTGTCTGCATGTCGATTCCGGCAAGAAAGCATTATACAACAAGACTCGGAAAAAGCCAACTATTGCCGAGAGGCTCCTCTATGACAGTTTATCATGAGAGTGCAGCTTGTGGGGTGCATAAATAAATAAATAAATATATATATGTACATACATACATACATACATACATACATACATACATACATACATACATATATACACATACGTACATACATACATACATACATACATACATACATATATATATATATGTACGTGGCATGCACCTGTGTGTATAGTTTGGCGATCTCTTTTGGTTAATATTGCTGGGAGGGTTTCTGGTCCAAGGCTCAGACGGCTAAGGTGCAAGATTCACGGAGTGAGAGTTCTGGGGCGGAGGGCAGTTCAGGGTTCATGGGCTAGTAATATAGATAGAAGTAGAAATAACTCGAAGTAGTAATCCCTACGGCTCCTTGGTACAACTCATACGGCAATGTACTATTATCGACGCCAAGACCCCACTCTAAGGACTAAGGCGGCCACAATCTCTTTTGCACCGTGACATTCGTCGTTCCAGTTTCGAGGCCCAGAGGCAGGTCGTGGCTCGGGAGAGCCGTTGAGCAGTTTGAATCTTTTGGGCTGGGGCTGTCAAGCAGAAGACCGTACGTAATTTAGGTGCCTCACAATACTTTCCATGGGGTTTTGGGGTCTACTCGACTCTCGCATAGTAAGGAACTTTAAGGAATGATAGTGTTAGTTTAGCCAACTTCAGCCGATTCTAATCAGTCTCACGCGGTCGAACACCTGAGCCAACTACCACCAGCCCACTAGCTCTTCCACATCTCACAAGCTCTTGGGAGATCCCTGAAGCTCCAGGCCACGGAAGATACCCGGAAGCTCTGACCAGGATTTCCCGACGCTCCCAAGCGCCATCGGGAATCCACCAAAATGAATCAGCATTCCGAACCACCGTCTCCACCCAACTAGGGCCAAACGGGTCGCGGACATGCTATGGTATCATGAAACTTCTACATCAAGAGTCAAGACACATATACACATACATGATCATGCATTCATACATACATGCATACATACGCACTATACACTATTCTAAATGTGCAATGATGTTCTACTCCAGCGAGGCAGCAAATTTCGGGAAATGCAAATCATGTTGATTAAGGCTCCGATTGCCTATGTTAAGCCCGAGTAAATGGATCGAGAGCGGCTGGTGAGCGGTCGAGTCTCGCCCGACATCTCATCCATCACCTTCGCTTCAGCGGCTCTATTATGGAGGCTTTAATAATCAGAAGATGGTCTTGGGGTTTCACGGAACCCCATGCCATTCATACTATTGGTAATTCTTCGGGCCTCTAGACCCACCCCATATGAGCAAAAAGGGCCGGGGCTTCCATCAAAGACCAAGGACCTTGCGTGGGTTTCGGGTTTAGGGGCTTAGGGTTTAGGGTCTCGAAGTTCATAAAGCTTGCTACATAAATTGGGTTGCGGGCGTTGCATGAGCACGATCGTGATTGCTCTTCCTTGACGTGTCACTGCCTGTGAACTCCTAGGCTTGAAGCACCAAATGCTAGCAGTGCAAAAATGCTGCTGAGCAGTCCTGTGGCTTGAGGCCTCCATAGGGCTCCCATAGATTGTAAAACCCAAGGCAGAAGACCAATGGCTTCCAGGACCCATCTGCTTCCTGGCAGAGTAAGGGGCCCCACAGACGACCGGACCGCAGCATAAGACTCAACAAAGACTACAAAAACCCGACAGCGCACAGATAGGCATGGTCCCTTCTACTTCGTAGGCAGGCAGCAGTGCTTTGTCTGTCCGCCGGCAGCCTCGATTCACCTGCGTAGTCCTGAACAGGAAGGTCTCATGCGGAGCAGATACAATGCACTGGAAGGGGCCAGCTTCGAAATCGCAACTCAGACTCGAACCCTGTAAACCTTTTTTTTGAGCAGGGACTGCAATGCACTAAGCCCTGTAAACCTAGTCCCCAAATCGATAACAGCCATAACAGCATCTTAAGGCCTGCTAAACCGAATCACGACCTAGACCGAAGGCGGACGGAGGAGCATGCCTAACAGACCTCTCGAAGTCTGGGAGCTTTAGCTTAGGGTTTTTGAGTTTGGCTTCGGATTCGCTTGATGAAACGATTTTGCCGGGACGCTGTCTTAGCGAGAATAAGAGCTGGCTCCGTATGCAAGACACAAAGCGCAAATCATGCATCCAAGCATCTGCATAGCTATCGCCAGAGACGACACCTTGCCATAAGTCAGAAACCTATAAACTCGAAAAACCTTTGCTCCAAACCCCGAAACTACCATCCGAAAGGCCCTAAATCCTAAGCTCCAAACCCTTACATAACCTCTGTTGGGCTGTTGGCAGAATCCGGAAAGCACCACGAAGACCTCGTGTCCCCGTCAGGGCTTGGATTCAGGGATTAGCGAGCGTGCGGTACAGGGCTGGGGCCTTTGGATGTTAGGTTCAGGGCCTACAAGGCGTTCGGATGCAGCTGTTTTTAAGGGGCCAGAGGGCCTACCGTGCTGCTGGGCATGGCCAGGATATAGTTGGCTGTTCCAGAGAGTAAGGCAAAGGTGGGGGCCTTCTAGAATCTTCAACTCTACAAACTTCACCAAACTTTGGCCCAGCAACGCCGGATGGTTTGCATCTGCAACTTCTCGAGCTCCTCAGCACGCGAAGTGAGTGAAAATCACTGAACGGCACCCTTGGTGACCTCTCAGAGGTTGAATGCGATTCATTCGACCTGCTTGCAGGGCAGCCGAATGGTGCGAGAGATGTGCAAAATGGAACCCCTCTCTTTTTGGATTCTCGGTCGGGGAAAATGGCTCCGAGAGAATGCTCAGTGCATCCCCTTTCAGGATCACTCGCTGTCGCTCCGACGTTGCGACTCTGCCTCTCGTGCTAAGTTTCGCACCGTCGGTGCGTCTGCTCGCGCCTTCCATCAAGAAAAACACAGCTCGGAAGGACTATGTATTGGAACTCATTATACGAGGGCCACGCGCTGATATACGTGGAGGCACCCTGCGGTGCCTGTGCAGCGCCGCGCGCTGCACCAGCTCCAGGCCGGCGATCCTTGTTGTCAGGCGCAGAAAGGCCTCACGGCACACTCTGCGAAATACATCCTTGCAAAGATGCAAGGTCGCACTGTGTGATGACACATAGTAGCGACAAGCAATGCCACGATGACGACAGCTACTATGCCTACTATGCTTCTACGTCACTAGGCTTGTACGTGTGGAGCCACCACTACCACATCACGACGGCTACTCCCCAGGGTCAGTAAGGTGTGCAATACTGGCGGCGATATCGCACAAGACCAGCAGAAGCGCTAACAGCTACGACCGTGGTCTGGGAGGTGGCATGCAGTAACGAGTAACGAGCAACGACGAGCAGCGTAGCAAATTAGAAAAGACCCGCCTGGCAGCACAGCACCAAGTCAGCGCAGGCATGCGCAGGCATGCCAGAGGAACCACTGCGACAAGAAAAGTATGTCAGGCAGGAGGTATCGCAATAATACCGACATCGCCCCCCGGAACGCTAGCATGCAACCGTCACAATCAATCGACTCAGTAGGCCCGTCGACCAAAGAATAGAAGTGCCACTGTCATCGGATATGATGTTGGCAACAAGCACAAAAAGCTCGCAAGCTAATAGCCGCATGCATGGAAACGAATGAAACATGCAGAGTCCCCACGAATCCTAGACCTGACCATAGACACTACACTAAGCCCGAAGACGTGCCCGCATCCCTAGAAGCTCACTCCGCCTCCGCTTTTGCATCCTTGATTTCTCGCATCCCTTCTGGAAACCTCGCGTGTTCCAAACCGACTGACAGGCCCCGCGACGGTCAAGGGTGGCCGCCAGCTTGGCTTTCGCACGCGTTTGGAGGCCAGCCCTTGCCAGGAACTCAAGATTGTAGAATTGAGGGGCTCGGCGTGAGGACACGATGCTTGCGGATTTTGCATAGGGGGCTTAAGAAGTTGAAGGGCCTCGAGTTGGGAATTTCGACGTTCCGCTCAGTCCGGTGTCCCTGCAAGGGGAGCAGCGAAACCCGAAATTGAAGCTTAAACCCTCATCTGCCGTAGCTTAGTGCTCAGACTTGAGGTTGAGATCTTGCTAACTTTTTTGCTTTGAGGCATACCTGGAGTCGGCCTTCGATGCTCACCAACTGAAACTGTGTTGTTTCAGTAGGGTTTCGGGATCTACTCATTCACACTTCAAATATCGGGGGAGTATGAGGGGGTACTCCTGCTTATTCCGACACCTACAGCAAGCTTCCAGCGGACCCAGGGCTCAGTGTTGTAAGCCCTGTCAGATCTGACTGCATGACAGCGGCAGCTTGATGTCGGCGCTCTTTGCCTTCCTGACTGAAGCCTCACAGAAAGCCCCAGAAGCCCGGATACCTACTTAGCCGGTTACTGGGCATGTGTACTATCGGGTTTATACAGGGTTGAAGGAACAACACCGTAAACCCCTAAGCTTAAACCCTCAAAAACCCCCAAGCCTACTAAAACACGCAGGGCTTCTAGGGAAAGTTGTTGGGCTGGCTGGGCTTTAGCGTTTTGACTTTCACTGCTGAAGCCGAGCCGGTGAGGTTGTGGGTCTTGTTATGAGATGGCAGCCTCGTAGGGCCTACCTAGAGGGTTCTTCAAGTAGTGGCGTATCTAGTGAGGCCCACATACTATACTCTCATTGGATCTTGGTACCAAAAGCCCTGCTGGACAGTTAGACCCTCAGAGCAGAGGTAGCGTTTATGCTTGAGGCTCTGGGGCTTTGGCCCCCTACATGGTACCGGTCCTGGAAACCAGTGCCTAACCACCAGCCAACAGAAAACCAATCATAATCATCATTCAGGATCCTCCAAGGCTCTAAGGTAACTCCCCAAAAAGGCACTACAATGCAGACTACGGGTAAACCCTGAAGCACCTCAAGCCGAGACTCCTGCCACGCCCAAACATCCAAACTATAAGGAGCGCTCAGGGCTTAAGGAGGTCTCAGGAAGCTTTGAGGAAACTTCAGATGGTACGGCAGGGATGCGGCTGACTTGGGTGGGGTTGCGTGGTACACGGGTAACGGCAGTACATCGAGGTGACAACTCCACACACGAACAGTCAGAAAGCTTCAAGCCTCTGATTGAAATCTTCGCCTAAAAACCCTACCGTACCCTAACCCTAGCCCTAAACCCTTAACCCTTAGCCCTGATCTCCAAACCCTGCAGGATCAGCGTCCTCATCTTTGTCGGCTTTCTTCTCCGGTGTCAGTGGCTTCTCAGCTGCCTGCAGGCTTTGACCAGGATGGGAAGGTAGGGTTTCGACTCACACACTCACACGAAGCTGGCATGGCGTGGGGTTTAAGGTTTCGGGTTTCCGAAGGGCTTGGGGACCCCATGGTGTGCAAGTTTGTCTCGGGAGTTCCAAACTGCTGAAGTTTCAACACCACCCTGCCGAATCGCGCACGCTCTCCATTCTGTCTGTCATGGTTGCAGATTCATGTCTTTGTCTCACGGCGTGAGCTCAACGCTGTGGAGTCGGACCACTGGCGGCAAACACAACCTCTAGCTCCTACGACTTCACTCAACCCGAAGTCCCACATCTTCGCCCACTCCCCCACTAAGCACATGCTAGCGGCAAGGCTCTCAAGCCTACGCAACCTCCAACCTGCCATTCAAAGACCATCCGCACACCTCTTCACTCGTGGGCTCGGGCACATCACTGCTGCCGTTTGGCTCGTCGCTCGGGCCTTTTCCAGCACGGTGCATTTTGTGAGGATGTTTTGCGTCACTCGCAACGACGCCGCCAGCTTACCATCATGTGCCATGGAGCATGCTTCGGCAGTGTTACCACCACGCTAGCACACAGTCTTTGCCGCGAAGGTCATAACTCCAAACAGCAGCACTCATGTGATGAAAGCCAGATATGCCAACACGGCCACCACCCAGAGCTGCAGGATCCTTACAGTTTGGAACTGTGAGCTGTGGAAGCAGCCGCGGAGGGCGAAAAACAATACAGGGTCCGAAAAGTCCAGCTCGATTCACAATCATGGACCCGATAGCCCCCACCCCGACCCCTTTCTCAGCACGGCCACCTGTTGGGCTGAAAAAGCCCACTTCCTCTGGCAGCTCAGGCTGAGAATTCTGGGCCGCCTGTGAATGAGACGGGGGTGAGATCGGGTGACATGGTTCTACGTAGCGGGCTGGAGACTCTCATAACATCGCAAAACCAAACGCATACCGGGCAAACCAGTTCCCCAAAGCAACGGGCCTTGGGCGTGGCAATTGCCTCGAGCAGTGCGGCCTCCTCACCTTCCTGGCAAGAAATGCCCTTGTCATGCTTGCTGCTGTTACGCTATTGCTGCTATTGCTGCAAGTATGACGACGATCGATCTTGATTGTGGTGGCTCTCGTTGCTGTTCTCGCTCTGGGCTTGCAAACAGTTTTACACGACTACTATTTTGTTACTCATGTTGACATGCTCACTTCAGTATATGTGCTTACAGTACTTCCCGGGTTGCTTCTTTTGCTGCTTATTCCCCCTACTGCTACTACCACCACCACCTCTACTGCGATAAACACCTACCTACCCACCCTCCTGTCCACCAACCTATGTACACACACACACACACACCGATGTTGAAATTTTGGTTGGGTTCGAGGTTGGTGACTGGCGCTTAACACGTGTAGTTGCAAACCCAGCTTAGTCGCGTGATGTTAGCTTTGACCCTCGACAGACATGCCCAAAATGTACAGACCAGGGGCCCTTTAGCTGCACATCGCAACCGAAAGCCACGACGGCCTAGCAAGAACGAGAGGAAGGCTGCTGATGACCTATCCAGACCATCCACCCCTCAACCACAATCGGCTCAAAGCCCGAAAACTAAACCCCTCTTTTATCCGAAAAACTGCTCATATATTTCAATTCACACACAGAGACATGCATACATAGAGAGGTAGATCGATGGATAGACCGATAGATAGATGGATGGATGGATGGATATACAGAGAGAGAGAGAGAGAGAGAGAGAGACGAGAGAGAGCGAGAGAGAAGAGAGAGA
>CAJNJA010006328.1:1500-17015 GCA_905231915.1 Symbiodinium necroappetens
TGCTGCTGCTTCTCAAGGCCTTCAAATCGATGGATGGTACGCCTTTTTTGGCCGAGGTACGTCAACGTGGTCTTCAACTCGCGCGAGGTGCGCCGAGGGGCCTTCGTGGGAGGTGTTGTTCTGGGTTTCTGGCTGAGGATTGGTTTTTGCCCAGCTATCTGGGTGGACGGTCCGGTGTGAGTTTCGGGATCAAGACTTCTGTACGGCGGCAGATGATCAAGGGCTTCAAGTTTCTTGAAGCTTTGCACTGCCGTTACCCGTTTGCTGAGAAGGTATATTAGGCAGTCCCACACCCCAACGTGAGTCAGTTGTTTGTGACTTTCCTTGGCTTTTCTGCGGTTTCAGGAAATGGACGTCCTCGACCCTCACGACGAAGACTACGAGGAGAAACTGCGAGTGAGGCACGGGCACACTCACATTTTCTAACAGAGTCCATCGCAGACTCATAATCCTCCCTCCGTTTGGTTTGCAGCGCGTGCTTCTACGATGCAACGTTCTGTGGCTGGGTGTTGTGTCCAGTTCTTCTAAGGTCATGCCAGCTCTTCCAAATCCCTGTGACATCTCCCAAGACTTGTAGGCCCCAAAAGTCCTGAGTGGCAAGCACGCCTGCACTGGACTCTGAACCGGAACGGGTGCGCGCCTTTCTGACAGGCAGGAGGAAGAGAAGAATCGAGTGGAGGAGGCAACGATGAGGAGTCGAAAGCTGGGTTGTGACACAGTGTCGTGTATCTTTCGGAGCTATCAGATGTTTCCAGCGGGGCTGAAGTCTCAACCCGATGTCACGTGTCGAACCTCCAACCCGACGTCGGTGCCCCAGAGCAATCTTTCGGCCCCCTTCTCTCTGAAGACGTAGGTCCGCGTGCCTGGCGAGCGCCTTGAGAACGCCCCTCTGCCGCCTCCGCCGCCCAATACCGCTTCAGGTGCCAGCAAAAGCAGCCTGGTTTTGGGGTCGGCCCATGGCTGTGATTTCCCAGCATTCCAAGAGCCAAAAGTACAGGGATCTTGGGCTGTCTTGTGGCCCTCTAGGCCCTAAACCCTGAACCCTTGAAAGGCTACGGCATCGTGGGCCTCACGCGCAACGAGCGCGTGCGACGGCGTCTCCGAGCACTTCGCAACTGTCTGAACGTGGCCTTGGGGAGACTCACGAAGGCGTCGTCTGGTCATCACCACTAGGCTTGTGATGACGAATATTCCATGAGATTGTGAGTATCTTTGTATGGGTGGACTGTCCAAGCGGTGTTTAGAGGTGAGGGCTTTTGGAGCTGGAAACTCCTCCCGAAGGATGTGCAGAAAAGGTCCCACGGGTTCAGGATTTAACGGCTTCTTCAGGAGTCTATGGCGCGGAGGCTGCTTTTGTGTGTAGCGACATCAAGCCAGCAGCGTTACCTTCAGCAATGCCGGTAAAGAGTTTCAGGGGGGTGGGGGAGGCACCGTGAAGGTATAGGCGCAAGGGGTCAAAACGGATGAACAAGACGAAGACGTCCTTTTCTACCCTGAATGCACGCCTTGGGAATCCCTAAACTCCCAAACCCCTAAACTCTAGACCCTAAACTCCTAGCTAAAACCCTAAAACCCTAAACCCAAAGCCTGGGCCCTTCTGCTTTTTGGGGGCACTTGGGGAAGGATGGATCTTTGGTGGTCCTCTGGCCTGGGCTACCAGTGCACCCAGTCCTCTTCTTCATTGCAGGCAGCGCTCTTTAGGGTTTGGGGTTTAGGGTTTAGGGTTTAGGGCCTACTTGGAGGGTCGAGGGACTTCGTTAGTAGTACCACAAACCTCAGTTAGGATCCCGTTTAGTGTACTTTTAAGTCTACTGATCTCCTGCTTTTTCAGTCCCCTGATTCTTCAAGTTTTCCCCAAGGCTTGACGTTTGGAGTTGAGGATCCTAGGAGCTGGGGGGCGAGGGGCAGCTGGCAAAAGCCTTAGGGCATGGCAGGCATCCATGTAGGCTGTAGGCTTTAGGGCTTACGGTTTTGGGGTTTAGGGTTCTAGGGCTTTTCGTTGTCATGCTTGATCCGGGGCCCGTGGGCCTCCCACCCCCCCAGTGAGCTCCCAAAGACTCGGCAAGTCTTCTTGCTTGTGGGTAGCGGGTTATGGCTCAGGGCTTGTGGATTTGCTTGTCTTGTGCATTTCTTCACTGCTCTTGATGGCTCGTTCTGGAGACTTGTTGACGGAAGTGTGAAGCTGTCCATTGCATCTTCGCAGTCTTCAGTCATCCGGCTACAGGCTGGTTCCTGCACGAAAGCCGTGAACCGTTAGTCCTGAGTCGTACACGTTGCGTCGCCAATATACTCCTCGCCATCCAGACGTCACAATCTTTTTTCCAACCCTCTAGACGCTATACCCTAAACCCTAAACCCCAACTCCCACAAAAGCCCTGGGGTTTGTGACGTGGAGGCACACTGCGGAAGCTCTTCCAGCGAGTTCACATCTTCAGCCCGGAAGGTGGGAGAGAGCTTCTACAGTCTCTAAGCCCTAAAATAACCCCCTAAACCCTAGGTTTAGGGTTTAGGGTTTAGGTTTAGGGTTTAGTAGACCCAAATTAAACCCTGAACCCTAAAGCCTTAGCCCCAAAGCCTGGACCCTAAGCCGATGCTTTTGGGATTGGAGTTCCTCAGAAAAGGGCCCTACACCCCAAAAAACACAGCCCCAGTCTCAGCGCTTTTCGGGGAGCATGTTTTTGATGAGGGCCTGTTAGAGCTTTCTCGCCCGATTCGGAGAGCATTGTGGCGTAGGGCCTGAGGTTTCGGGTTCAGGTTTCAGATTTCGTGGGGTAGGGTCTGGCGTGTAGCGGCTTGGTTTGCTTGAATTTTCGTATGGTTTTCTGACATCAGAAGGTTCGTGCAAACGGTGCCACCTGAGTTACACCGCACCAAGCCATGAACCCGTCCTCCATTCCTCGGTCTTCTTGAAGATCTGCCCTAAATCCAAAAACCCCCAAGCCTTTGTCGGGTCTCATGGTTATTATCATTGTTCTGATTTTTATCATTATTATTATGATTTGTACTACTACCATCATTAGGTTTGTTATCATTTGTTTTTTTTTATAGGTCTCTGGAACACACAGGAATCTCGAACCGGTACTCCTAAACCCTGCAGTCTAAATCCACCATTCGTATGCTCGGAGCCGAAAATCCCCGCAAACCCTGAATTCGCAAGTAACAAACACCGACAATAACGACCACAGTAATAATCATAATCTAAGAACTACACTAATCATATGAACCCATAGAAAGAGTAACAGCCAAAAGTAAAAAAATGATAATAGCAAGAAGAATCAGAAGAAGGTGCGAAGACCTGGGATGTGTACATTCTGGCCGCCGGCTTCGTCCGAGACCGTGCGGATTCGAAGGTTCCGGGCATAGGCCAGGCCCGGAAGGGCTGTTGAAGTGCAGAGCTTCCCAGTTCCGAGTTTGGGCGAAGCACGATAATATAGCATAAGAGAACAAAAGTATACTAAAAACATACTATATAATTCGCTATAACATACTATATGACACACTCTGTAGTATACTGTAATATACTTTTTTGGGGTCTCAGTTGGGTTTTGTTAGCGGTTTAGAGTTGTGGGCTCTCGGGGTTTCAGGATGAAGGTTGCGGTAGGACTCCGCATTCCGGGGCTTGGGAGCCCAAGAGCTCGGGACCTGGCTTGACGTCAGGGTTCCTATAGTATCGTAGAGTATAGTGTAGTCTGACATACAGTATATTACAGTTTAATCCAGTATCTTATAGTCCTATGGGGTATCTTATAGTATATGACAGTACCGACTGTTGACCACCTGCACAGAGAGGTAGGGAGATTATTCTTGGATCCTTCCAGATCGTTGAAAAGCTCCCACACCTGGCAGAAAGGACCGGGGGTGTCGAGTCGTTCCGCAACTGTCGATGCACAGAATCCGCTCTAACGATCGTGATCCTAAACCCTAAAACCCTAAACTCTAAGCCCTGAAACAACCCTAAACTTCCTAAACCCTTAACCCTAAACCCTAAACCCGAAACCCTAAACCCTAAACCTTAAACCCTAAACCCTAAACCCCTAAGCCTAAACCCCAGACCCTAGACCCTAAGCCGAAGAGACTTCAGCATAGGTGGCCTGGAGCTTCGAAGCTTCTTCGACAGTACGTGGAGGTGGCCGTGGGTTTAGGGTTGAGGTAGGGTTTAGGGTTTAGGGTTTAGGGTTTAGGAATCTAGAAGCCAGGGCTTGGCACTGCCGGGTAGAGAAAGACAGGGCACGGGTTGCAGTTCAGTTAATATCAGGTTTGGTTGTCTGTTTTGTTTTCTTGCCAACATGGGGCACATCGTGTCTGATGTCTGCTGCATCTTGAGTGGTTTACAGTGCGTGGGTGGGCAGATAGACAAACAGGAGGTCGGTCGGCAATTGGCCTGTGAAGGCAAGCTTAGGTCGAGAGGTTACGCTGCTAGCCTATTCCATTTGCACAGTTGTGCCTGCATCTTGTAGATGGTCATCTGGCTCTGATAGCAGGGATGCATGCTGTGGTTTGTCATGAGCCCACCCTTTCGCTCGCCGGCCAGGCTGGATGCCTTGGATGACGTCTTGCTGTGGACCTTGCCCCCGGACCAGGAGGATGAGGAGACCTCTGTGGGCATCACAGGCCCTCCAACTAGATGATATTCTTGCTGTTATATGATTCGAGGTTATATATTATATAATACTAGTATATTATATAATATTCGTATATTAGACCATGACCCCATGTCTCCCATGACCTCAGAGTCTGGCGCCTAGACCTTGAACTTCCGCAGGAGTGGCCCTGTGTCTGTATGGCGTTACCCGGTTACCAAATTCCACTATATACTATGCTACATGCTGCACAGTCATGGTGCAGAAAATTCTAGTCTATGCTATCCTATGCTATGCTATGCCATTCTGTTCTATTCTATTCTATTCTGCTCTGTTCTTCTGTTATGTTATGTTATATTATGTTGCATTATGTTGTATCATGTCATGTTATATGACATTGGATTGTGTTGTGTTGCCTTGTAGTGGGTTTATCTCCGTTCCGCTACATGTGTTGTATGCTTGGCAGGTAAGGGCATCGTGGCTGCGTATACACTGCTTTGGAAGACCTGGGCGGGGCCACTCGCTTCAATGTTATTAGAGGGGCCTAAAAAATTCATGGCACCATTTTTGGGTTCATTATTATGATTGTGGTAAAATATACCCCAAGGTGGCAAAGCCCTGGTCCAGTTATTGAGGCCCTCATAGTACGTTTCTTGCGAGAGCTGTGGGACCCCACTGCTGGGTTCTGGCAGCAAAGACATTTAAGCGCAATATGGTATCGACTACCTTTTTCGCATGACAAACCTTCAGGTTTCACTGAAACAGGAGGTGTAGCCGAAATATCGGGGAAGCTATGGAGCCTGGCTTAGGGTACTGTTGGCCCGGGGGAGCTCCTGGGGTCCTGGCAAGAGCTCCCCCTGCGCTTTTGGGCTTCTTATAATAAGGATCCTACTTCTTAGGGGTCCTATAATTAGGGTCCCCTGCTTGTTGCTGACGAAGATGTGCTCATCACCGATACTCATTGCCATGGTTTGCTCATTGCCCGGGGAGTGTACCGGTAACCCTCAGCCTTCGCGACGTGCAAAAGTTCGTGACAATGAACAAAGCTTCGTGGACAATGAGCAACAATTCGTGGATAAGCGGCAAACTCTGTTGAGCACTCAGAGTGCGAGCATTTTGGGAATTCTGGTGGGACAGTCGTCTTGGGACGACCCCAAATGTTCTCGGAATGGGCCCTGGAACAGTACACCGAAAAGGGTACGTTACTTGTGTAACGAGAACGCATGAGGGTGTTTTTTCTGCATCTTGTGACAAAGCTGCTTAGCTTGTGAAGCCTTCGCCGAATCGTGAGCTTGAAGGCTGAACCCTGAATTCCCATACCCCAAATCCCAAGAATCTCATATCCCAAGTTCTGAAGCTGAAGACCCTTTATAAACCCCGACTCGCAAAGGAAGCTCAGCTCCTTGGCGTTGGATCTCGGCATGCTCCTATCGCAGGTCCGGGTGCAGCAGGGCAAGGGTGCGTTGGCTTTCCTGCATATCGACCCCTCTGGTTTTGAGACATCATCGGTACCCTAAAGCCTAAACCCTAAACCCTAATCCCTGAGCCCTGAGCCCTGGTGCATTCTTTGGATCGTGGAACCCTCTGCTGCAGGAGGATGCGGACGCGATCATCTCACCGGTGGCCAAGAAAGGCCGGGCTCGATTGCTATATTAAGACATGTCAAAGTAGCCTTCTTATTATTCTTGTTATTGTCTTTCTTATTCTTAGTGTGCTATAGACATATATACATAGACACAATATATATATATATGTATATGTATATATGTTTATTTATACTTATTTATTTGTTTGTTTATTGCCGGATGAAAAACCTGCTGCTAGCAATAAGCACGGCCAACTCCAAACTCCCCACTCCCTAGGATAGTTAGCCGCCTGAAGAATTACGAAGGTTATTCTTTCGGGCTCCTTCTCATGACCATACGACTGTATGATAGTATGCACCAGAACCCCTTATTCTAACTAGCGAGGCCCCTAAATCCACTCTATTTCTGCTGGGTGATCAGCGATTTCCCAACCCAACAGGGTTAGGGTTTAGGAATTGGGGTTCATGGGGTTTGGGGCTCATTGGGGATTAGGGTGATTTGGGATTTTTTGGGTAGTCCTCTAAATTAAGGTACCTTTTAGGGGCTTGTTTTTAAAAATGCATATTTCGGACCTAAAAAGGGCCCCTAAACTAAATGCACTACACACATAGTGTTTAGGGATTAGGGCGATCAGGGATCTAGGGGTTTAGGGTTGAAAGGGGCCTCGGCCTTGACAGGGCCCAAGAAGAAGAAGCCTGCGCCCAAGGCGAAGAAGGCACCGGCCAAGGCCCAAACTGGGTTTCCCGTAAGGGTTCTCGAAGGGTTCCTATAACCCTGAACCCTAAACTCGGGTTCCTATAAGGGTTCTGGGTAGCTAGCAAGGGGTCATCCCCCAGTTTGAGCCCAGACCTCTCCCCTGAAACTTTCACCCCAAGCTTATACCGTGGCCCCTGAACCAAAACCACTTGAACAATCCATAACCTGATCCTTCCGACAACCCATACCCGAAGCTGATCTGAGAAGTGCTCTCCCCCCAACTGCTTCTATTCAATTCCTGCAACCAGATGCAGCCGAAGTCATAGTCGCTGGCTGAACCCGTTGCCTTATCCAGGCTGCACTCCGGATGAGGCCTGAGCAATAACCACCACTCTTGTAGAGAATACCAGACTATCAGCCAGGAAATGTCTTACACGGGGAAACATGCTAGTGCTTTGACCTATCCGCTGGCGACGTCAACACCGATTTCCTCATCAGCCTCATCATGGCAATGGTGCGCCCTGCATGTTTAGTTGCAGTCCACAGTCAGTTCAACAGCCACTCATGCGAAGTGTGTGACAGCTTTTGAAGCATTGGAGCGCAACCAAGAACCCTACTTTAAGCACAGATTTGCTCAAGGAATTCTCAAGGAATTCTGTGTAGACGATCACGCTGATCACTGCTGCCACTACTTGCTCCCTCTCGATGGCGGCCGGATGGCAAGTCAGACAGTTGTTCGACAACCATTTGGGATCATTTGGGCATTTGGTGTGCCAGGCTGTGTTCGTGGGGTACCGGCTCGAAGCTGCCGAAGAAGCTGACTCAAGCAAAGGCGCGGCATGACTTCGACGCCAATTCATCATCGGAGCTGCAGTCCCTTAAGGAGAGGTTGGCTCAAGTGTTGGATGAATTGTCCGCCAAGGACAAAGAGTTGTCCGCCAAGGACGAAGATCTCCATGATGCCCATGCGGGCTATGCGCGCTTGACTGATCAGTTGAAGGACCACGAAGACCAGGTGGATGACTGCAACCGAACCATTGACATCCTGACCAATGAGAATGAACAATTGCGGCGAGACCTAGATGAAGCAAAGCGCCGGTTCGCAGAAGCCTTTCTGCAACATGCTCCAAAGCTGCAAGGTGTCAGTCCTGGTGGCCGAAGTTGATATGCTTGCGCTGGAACCAGTTGCAAATGCAACTGCATTAGCTAGTCACCAAGTCTCAGCTTTGCCACCATTTTCCATGTGCCATCTTATGGTATGTTTTGGTGTGAAGTGCCGGTCACCAGTCAAACGAGTGCTGTGCAGTCGCCGACTTTTCACTTACAGCCCCAAACCCTTGATTTGGAGAGACTGTGCACAAAAAGGGCCTCGCGTGACCCCAGAGGAGCTTGGCAGACACGGCGCAGGAACTTCAGTGATTTTCCTCAACCCTCATAGCATCTTGACAGGTGCTCATCGTTGCTTCCGACTACACGGCTGCGCAGGGACTTGTTCTTAGGCTTCCTTGTTATATTTGTGCTATTAAACTCCAAGACCCTATTCTAGTACTCGAGGCCGGCGCATTGCAGAGCCAGGCTTTTTGTGCTGAGACTTGGTCTCGACCTGCTGTAAGCTACCAGCCTCGGTTTCTTATGGCATGTTGTATGACCAACCCTGAACCCTAAACCCCAGGCAGGGATTCCCTGTCCGGTGCTTCCGTCAGCTTCTGAGCCCCAAGTCCACCGGCCAACAGGCTTCAATCTGTCTCTAAGGCCTGATAGAATCCTTAGAAGAAAGGGTGTGGCAAAAGAGGGTCGGCACTCCTAGGATGGGGAGATTCCGAAAGATTCATGTAGGAGCCTTAACAATTAGAGTAGGGTTTTGGGGTGTTTTATACTCTGATTGTAATAAGGAACCCCTAAACTAGTATTGGTAATTATTAAGGCCCCGATACTATGTGCATATCCACAACCCGGAGAGAGGAACCTTCTTGCCTTAACATGCCTGCCTAGTCTGAGCCTCTTCCTGTCCGGGAGGCTCCTGCGGAGAACAGACCGGGCTCCAAGGAAGACCGTCGTGTTGTGAGGTTCAGGATTTAGGATTTTGGGTTTTGAGGTTTATAGGTTTTTTAAAAAGCCTATGCTCTGGATTTAGGATTTAGGGTTTTTTGAGGTTTAGGGTGTCATGGCAGGGCTGAGGGTATCAGGAGCTGGCATGGCCCAGGCTTCAGAAACATTGAAGCCTCAAACCGTCGCGCACCTTATACAGACCCCAAGTAGGAGGGCCCTTCTTGTAACGACCCCTAGGTACGGTGGAAGCCTTGCAGGCTATACTCCACTGGATTCTAAACGCGATTTCAAACTTCGACCCACGCGGATGAGCAACGCTTCCGAGCCCTGCGATGCAGGGGTCCGAACCCGAACTTCTTCAGATCCGTTAGCTTCTACTCAGCCCTGCAATCCCACAAGCCCTGGTCGAAGCTACGGCAGCTACGCCTGGACACCAAGAAGCTGCTAGAATGCTTCGGCCCTTCAGTCCGAACCTTCAGCCAGCATCTCTAAGCACCCTATAAACCCTATAGACCGTCGAAGGCAGATCCAAAAAGAGATCGAGACCTACAAAAAAAGGAAAAAAACGTGAAGCCTCTGTCCTAGAGTCCTAAATCCTGTACACCAGAAACCCCCTCCTCCAGAGAAACCGAAGAGGAGCTCCCAATGCCCGCAGCTGAGCTGCCGGTTGAGCCGAAGAAGGCCGGGTTAGGGTTGCAGTTTTATGGTTTAGGGTACCTAAAGCCCGTTTCGCATGCCTCCCGCAAAGTGGTTTAGGGTTCAGGGTTTAGGGTTTGGGGTTTAAGGGTTCCAGATGTTAGAAGGACGGAAAAAGGTGTAAAAGAAAAGGTCCTTTTCTGCTCGCGAGCCCGCTTGAAAGGCCTCGAAGGAGCAACCCGCTTCGGAAGAGCCGGCGACTGTGGCAGAGGTCAGGACGTGAGTTCAGGGCCTAAATTGATTTCCTTGTACAAGTTCTTCGAAAAGGTAGGTTACTCAGGGTCCACGTAGACTTTCCGGGCTTACAGAGGAGTATTCCGCTCCCTTGCCAAGATGCCAGCAAAATCCTATGTATTCAGGCCCCTACTGTAGGGGCTGTTGGCGTTTGCAGGCTCTTCTCAGGTTTCCGGGATTGAGGAATTTTGTTAGGGTGAGGGTTTTTGGGTTTCGGGTTCAGGATGTTTTCTGCAAGGTTTACGGGCTTTGGAAATTTGGAGTTCAGAGGCCTTTTCGGGCTTGAGGATTTCGGGGTTCCTAGTGTCCAGGAATTCGGACTTTCCTTCTTTCAGAGGCAGAGGGTAGTTTGTCTTGTTGCGTATTGAATTTCCGGGGTGGCTTCGGAGTTGTTGAGAAAAGTTTGCGCCAGGAATGAGTATACGAAGACCTAAACCCCCATACCCCTAAACCCCTGAAGCCCAAACCCCTAAACACTGGACCCCTAAAGACGGTGCTCCTGTGAGTGTCATAAGACGAAGAGCAAAGGCGGCTGCTGCACCCACGGCGACGGCTCCTGCAGCCGCCGAGCAACCTTGCAGCAGCCTGGGTGGGGTTTGGGCCAGGGTTTAGGGTTTTGGGTTTGGGGCTTAAGGTTTAGGGTTCAGGGCTTAGGGCTTAGGGTTGTGGGCTTAGAGCTTAGAGATGCATGGCTTACAGTTTTAGACATGTGCCCAGTCTTGGTATCTAGGGCAGTTGTTCCTTTTGACACCTTGCGAGGTATTTTCGGCTGTCAAGTCTAAAGGCTTCTCAGATCTCCGTATGAACAATCGAACCCTAAAGGCTCTACATCAAGCTCTCCCTAACACCTGCTCGCTCGGTTTGGGCTGCAATCCCACACACCCTGAAACCTCAAGTCCTCAACATCAGATCGCTGAAATGCTGGAAGCCCAAACCCCAAAGCCTCGAAACCCAGCAAAAATCCGTAACATCGGACCCGAACATCGAAAGGCCCACGTCGCCGACCCCGGCGGCGGAGACCACTAAGCGGCCCAGCGGCGAGAGGTGCCTGGCGGGGGGTTTAGGGTCTAGGGTTTAGGGTCTGACATTCCGGACCTTGTCAAGTTTAAGAAGCATTTGGTGCAGGCTCGATGGGCACACACACACACACACCTATCGTACAGTATATTTGCGCCGTACTAGGTGACTTTGAGGAAATTTCGCTTGAACTGCTTCCTGGCTGTCCGTCCGCTCCATGTGTCTCAGGTCGGGAGACCCCGCACCGGCTGCGGCGGAGGTTGCAAAGCGGCCAAGCGGCAAAAAGTGCGGTGCAGTGACTGCTTAAGCCCCAGCAAACTCTAAGGCTTGAGAAAGCTGCAGACGAATTTGCTTTGGCTTGAGGATCCGTTTCGCTTCCCTCTAATGGGCCTGACGTTCGTGCACATTTGCTCCTCTACCTTAAACCCTAAACTCCAAGCCCTAAGCCTTAATCCCAAAACCCCCTAGAAACCCTAAACCCCGAACCCACCTGAAACCTGAAACCCCTAGGCCCCAAACCCTTAACCCTAAACCTTAACACCCTAGACCCCAAACCTTAAACCCTAAACCCCGAAAAAGTCCAAAACTTCAAACCTTAAACCTAAAAATATCCCAAACTTCTCCCACCTACGCTTGATTCCTCCCAGACCGGCCGGGCCAGAAGCGAAGCGACCCAGCACCGAGAGGTGGGGCTGGGCAGAGTATAATAGGATTTAGGGCTAGGTTAGGGTTCAGGGTTTCGGGTTTAGGGTTTCTGGTTTAGGGTTGGGTTTAGGGGCGGGTTTAGGGCCTGGGTAGACTGGTATAGAAGCCTAGGGCCTACATCATAGGTGCTATTGTATGTGGTTCGGATCGGGTTTAGGTGTGCATGTGGGACTTTGGGGGTGTCTGCGTGGAAAGTAGCTTTCAGAAGTGCAGTATTGATGAAGCTTTCTGTTGTGGCTTCTATTCTGGAATTCAGGAGGCTTCAGGACTCTTGTGGGTTGCAAACTCACAGGGATCAGCGTTGCTGCTGTTCCCTCTCAGTCTGCGCTGCTTGACTGCGGTTCAGATGATTCAAACTCCAACTCCAAATGCTAGATATTCTCATGGAAGCTTTCTCAATAGAATTGTTATATGGTTTTTATCTTCTCGCTTGCATTTTAATTGTTTCCTCCTAAGATAGTTATGGATATAGCAGCACAGTGTCCTAAGATTTGCAATGTTTTGCCTGTGGCCTGTAGTGCGTTTTTCTTGCTTGCACGTAGGTTTCTTCCGTCTTTGTGTCATCATCTCACTTGCCGATGTGTACTCTTCGAGCAACTCAGGGCCCTATGTTAGCTCGAAGCAACGGGTCAGAAGCTACTGCATTCAACCGAAAGAGTTTGATCTGTGAGCAGAAAAGCCATACAACAACAATAATAATAAGACGCTGTAGCATACCAATGCATGTCAGCATGCTAAAGTGTACCGTAATGAACATAGGGCAGTTTACTGCAGACCACTGCTTGCTGCAGCATAGGGTCGTCGACTATGAAATACTTTCTGTAGTAGACATTCCCTTAAGCATATGTTTTCCTGCATGCTAGCATGTGGAAGCTGGTACACTACGGCAGCAGCATTCTAGAGTGTGCGGTAACCTACTATGATGTGCTGCAACGGGTTACGACACACTGCGTCATGTTATGAGAGAACGCAACACAGCTTAGACTACCATCCTAACCCCCAAACTCAGTTAGAGCATACCAAGTAGATGTTGCAAGGATACACTCGACTATGCTTGACTGCGCCATAGTATACCGTGTCTGGCAGGAATGTGTCTCGCCAATGTGTGCTGTACGTCTGTAAGTACAACAGGGCATCAACACATTATATGAGAGCGTGCTTCTGCATGACTTCCCATGGTGTCACAGGCCAAGAAAATTAATCATGCTGCAGTAGACTGCGACACCTGCAAAACACTCTACTTCGCCGGAAGACGTTATGTACACGATCACAAACTATCACCCAGTGCAGTGTGCTCCGCTGTAGCATACGCTGCAGTGCTATAACATATCGTATGCAACACGCTGCGGTAGGATATGGAGTCCGGCAGTATGCTGCAGGGCAATGCGGTGCGGGCGGTGTGATGCAGTGCAGTGCAAAAGAGTACAGTATAGCCGAGTAACTTCAGTTTCGTAGAGTGTAATGTCCACTATAAACTTGGACCTATTATGTATAGTGTCCCTTCACCGTGATTACCTTCAGATATCTTGTAGTTGGCTCTTTACGTCAGTGAGCCTTGCATGATCATTGGGTTTAAGGGTCAGGAGCCTCCGGCTTCCTCGATTGTGACGAAGCCCGAAACCCTGAGCCCTCAACCCCAAACCCAAAGCCCAAAAATCCAAAACCCACAAACCCAAAGTCTGAAGGCATGAACGTAACACCACACAAGGCCAACACCCTAAACCCTAAAGTTAAAGCTGGTGCCCAGCACCCTGGAGCCTAAGCCAATGAGCCAATAAGCGCCCTCACGGAAGGACCGAGGAGCTGACGATTGCAGCCGATTCGACGGGCCGGAGCCCCGGTAAGGTTTAGGGTTTAGGGGTCAGGGTTTTAGGGTTTCGGGCCTAGGGGTCCTGCAAGGTGCTATGACTCATGGTAGTACATCATGGTATCCTTCTATGATTATGCCAGCTTCCTCAAAGCGCTGTAAGGCCCGAAAAACATTCTTTGAAACTTTGTCAGATCAAGTTCCTGAGCATGTGTGACTTTCATAAGATAAACGACCTTACCATAGAGCTCCAAACTGTGGGATCCTTCGTATAAGGATCCCAGAAAGGTATCTCTTCTTTTTGGGAAGCACTTCCATGGAACCCCCCATAAAGGCTCTACAAGCATGCAAAACTACAAGCCTTCTATGGCCCGTACACAAACCCTAAACCCTAAACCCTTATGGCAACTTGCACCCAGGCTTCGAAGAGGCAAAGACGACGAAGCCCGGCCAAGCGTACCTCGGACCAAAGCTCCCGAGAGAGCTGGACTTAAAGGAGCCTAAATACAGTTCATGATATAAATCCTGCATTTACCCATAATAAGGAATGTATTATCATTCCCATAGTTTAGGGTCCTTGAGGTCATGCAGGGTTTATATCATCAACAGTAGTTAATGGGGTCTAATCCTCAAGGCTACTTATCAGAATTCTACCAGGCTTCAGTGTTAAGGTCCCTACATTGCTACTTAGCCATGGAGTTTACTTTGCAAGGCAGCAGGACGATATCTCCTGGCGAGGATGTAGGTTTGGCCCGGGTTTAGAGGGTTTGGACTTTGGAGTTTGCGCTTTCGGGCTCAATGTTGGGATTTGGATGAGCTCCCCAATGGAGTTTGACTCCAACAGATCATTAACGGCCCTGTGTCAGGCTAGTTGGACCCAAGCAGGCCGGGTAGGCTTCACAATGTCCGAAACGGAAGAGCAGCTGTGTCAGAATCTCTGAGTCCTCAGGCGCTACAGTCTCAAAGCCTGAACCTTAAAGCCCCAGAACCCTTAGAGCCCCCAAACCTTGTTAGAACCCTAGCTTAAACGCTGAGGCCCAACACCTTCAATCGTATACCCTGAACCCCAAAACGCCGAGAGCCCCCGAGAGACCCAAAACCCTTCACAAAACGAACCCTAAACACCCTAAAGCCCTAAAGCCTAATCCCTAAAAGCCTAAAACCCCAGAACTCCCTAAATTCCCAGAGCCCCAAACCGAGAGCCCAGAACCGAGAGCCAACAGCTCTAAGGCGGCGGCGCGCGCCGCCCGGTACGAGGCTCAACCCTCTGAAGGACGGCTGCATTCCACTGGGACCGGTGGCGGGGTCGGGTTGGGATGGATCCGGCATGACTATGCTACACTATAACCTGTAGTGACGCCTTGGTTAGTCGAACTTCCGAGTCAGCATTTTGGTGGTTGTGACTGCGACTGCCCTTGAACATGCGTCTTATGACCTCTATCAACACACAATCTAGCGTTGTGTTTAGGGTCCAGTGTCTAGGTGCAGGGTGCAGAAGTTGCAGTGACGAGGGTGGAAATCGGATGATAGGGTTTCGTGGAACATTTGAAAGTATTGAAAATCCGACTCCTTTTGGTGCAGGATCAAGGATGAAGCATGGACAAGAGGGCCCAGCAAAACCACGCAGAGACAGAAGCCAAGGTGTTCCTCAGAGCTGGCATCACACACCTTCCCAATATCTTTACACCCTCTGCTGCTCGAGCCAACAAGCCGTCAACGGCCTCGAAGCCCCAAAATGCAGTTCGCCTTTGGGCTTCGCTGCTCAGCCACCCTGAGCCTCTTGAAGCGTAACCCCTTAAGCCTTACCTTAACCCTCAAACTTTCCGATGAGTCCGTCATCTGTCCCTTAGCCATGGTGCGTTGGGGCAACGGCTGAGCCGATGCGGGCATCCAGTATCGCGGCGGCGCAGGCTTCCGGGGCCATCAAACAACAGCAACCACTGCCACAATCACGATCATAAGCGGCTGCCGCTACTGATACCACTACCGCTTCTACTAACACTACTGCGACGGCGACGGCGACGACCACGACGACGATGACGACTGCTACTACTGCTCCTCCTCCTACTGCTACTGCTACTGCTACTACTACTGCTACTGCTACTGCTACTGCTTCTGCTGCTACTGGTACTACTGGTACTACTG
>CAJNJA010006329.1:0-17015 GCA_905231915.1 Symbiodinium necroappetens
TTCAGACATCTGCACGTTACAGCGATCTCGAACTAGCCGTGATTGTGAGAAATCCGCCGCTGGCATGGAGGTGAGCTTTCGAGGGATGTACCTTTGAAACACAGATGTGCGAGGAGTAGACTATTCAGGAGACAAACAGTTTTTTGTGATTTGAGCCGTGCAGTATGTTTGATGCCAGTGCTTGGAATGCTTCCAATATTTGTTCAGAGGTGAGAGCTTGAATGCCTGACAGGTGGATGCATCCTCGAATGGTTGCCAAAGCGGGGCATCTTGCTGCAGCTTGAACGCACAGGACTTTCGGGATGTTGTGCGGAGGGACGCGATGGAGAACACAACAGGTGTGCCCATGGCCCGGGGACGAAGAGGAGGCGCGATGACGGGGGGGGGGGGGGGTGGCCATGTGCTAGTGGGAAGTATACCTCCACAGAATCAAAACCTGGTCGAAGAGACGTGATCTGCAGGAAAGGAAAAGGTTCAGGAACCCCAAACAACGTCTCGGAACGTGCCCTCAAGCCTCCCTGCCGCAAAAACTACCATGATGGGGCAGCTGGCAGTAAAGACAGCTGAGAGGATGAGTGCCGACCGTAAACGCAGTCGCGGACTGCCTGGTACCGTCCGGTGCGGGTTGTCTCTGTCGGGTGCCGTCCTGCTGGGGCTTCCGTACGACATGTTGTCGTGCGCCATGAGTCTATGTCTGTGCCTATCATTCACTAAATGATAATAAGCGTAGTATTTTGCCACTCTCTTGCATGTTGCTTCAATGACAGTTGGTTTGAAAGGTCCTCGCCTGTACGAGTCAAGGCATCACAGGCTGACCCCGCTGTTTGAGATGTGTTGGACTGTTTCACGCACCCAAGTCCAGTTACAGGACAAAAAGCCTTAGCACTGTACGTGATCCCGGTTCGCCAGTGGTTGGTGCCCCTTCCTCCCCTTTGTGGTGCGGGTGGTTCGGGGTTTGGGTCTGGTCTCCGTCCCTCCGCGCTCATGTGGTGTGGTGTGGTGTGGTTCGCGGTTCGGGTCGTCCTGGGTGTTTCGAAATCGTTGTCGTCATCATCGTCATCATCGTCATCATCATCGTCATTGTCATCGTCATCCTCATCGTCATCCTCATCGGCATCCTCATCATCACCATCATCATCATCATCATCATCATGTTCCTTTCTGGGGTCAACTGCCACAGGAAGTGGGCCCGACAGGAGCGCCTCCGGGCGACAGTTGCATTTTCAATACCCTCATGGCAGAGTCCTGGTTGGACAGTGTCCATTGTCACAAGGATCGGGCGTGTTTGGGACGAGATCTTCGTGACAGTTGATGGCTTTGGAGCCGCCATGTGAGAGAAGTACGCACAGTCACAGAAGTTCGGCATATTTGGACCTGGGCGTGCCGGAAGGGGGGGGGGGGGTCGCGAACCGAAAAACGGGATTATGCGGACCACCTCCGTCTCCATGCATCGTAACACTCCGTGGCAAAAGTTCTGTGTGCGCAAACCAGTAAGAAGATGGAGAGAAGTCAAACGCCCCATCCCTCACACGTTGGAAGGAAGAGGGAGGGAGGGAGGAGGGAGGAGGGAGCAGGGAGGGAGGGAGTGAGAAAGGGTAGAGAAGCCGAAAGCCGACAGGAGCATACGATTTGAATTATCAGCAAGTCGGCCCGCTCTTACGACCGCCTTGGGAGAAGAGTGGAATTGGAATAAGTGACGAGTGAGCGATACAGAGTGTACGGCAAGGTCGGCTTGCAGTTGTAACCCTTCATTTTGTTGTGAATCAATTGGAAACGCCCTGAAGCATGGAGCTACTGTATCTTCCATGCCAGCTTAGGCAGCTCGCCCGAGACGGTGGTGGCAGGATCGGCAGCAAGTGAACATGGCTTCTTGAAGCCGAGCCCCATGGCTTTTTTCCCAGGCTGTCTCCGGCGTTTCACAGCAGAGTCTCCAATCTTGGGCATGTTGGTGTCCTCCGAAGTTATTCGTCGCAAGTAGCTGCACGGATGGAGTTGGCACCTTTGGCACTTCCTGACAGCATCCAGCTCGAACCCGTGGAACTGGTCCCTTGCTGCGAAAATCCTTTCTTCCGCTACAGCGTCGTCAGGTGCTCTACGACCGTGAAAAGTCTCCCGGTATCGCCGTAGCAAAGAGAGAGCAAAGACCATGTAGGGTCGATTGGCCCCCGGTTCAGCGACAGCAGCTTGGACTAAGCAAATCACTGCCAGCCGGCGCTTGCAAAGTTCAGTGCCGAAACGTGGAGGCTGGCTTTCCGCCCATTGAGGTTCGCCATCCCGGCCATCCCGGCAGACATTCTTTGAGCCGGTGGAGGCACAGCAAGTTCTGCCAGAGCCAAAGTTGCCGAAGACAGAACAATTCCTGAGCCTGCTGTGTTCAAGGTCTGGAAAGACCGGTTGCTTTGTGATCTCCTTCACTGCCAATTAGCGGCGTTTGGTCAAGGCTGCCACATATGAAGGCAGCGAACCGTTTGCAATGGCATCCATGGCCGTCTGGCTGCTTCGAGGCTCAAGCACGGGCGAATCGATGTGCGTCAAGCAACAAAATTCTTCATCCACGTAGGTGCAGCCGTGCACTCAAAAGTTGGACAAGGTTTAGGCAAGCCAGCCAGAAGCTCAAATCCTTCTCTCGTTTCTATCGAAATTTTATTTGATGGCATTGCAACCCTGGCGAAGCTGCAGGTTGCAAAAATGGTTTGCCTAAACAGTTTTTCTAAATCCGAGCGAGGCCGCCAAACCACACATTGCAACTTCACCCGAATATAGGAACTCTGACGTAAGCGTCGTGAGCAAATCTTGTATCCTCGTGTGTTCACAGTGGCAAGATGCTGAGATTTGTGTCCTTAGCAGCCTTAGGAGTGATGAGCACAGTTTCCTGGTGCACTCAGGCTGAACAGATGCTGCACCTGACAGATTTGTAGGCGCATTATGCTGCCTGTGCAGTATGACAGCCAGCAACATGTGAAGCACAGATCGCGCATTGGACACATGTCCGGCAGTGATTCCAGCCAATTCACGGTGAGACTGGCATGCTCTTTGTCAGGCTTTGCTTCGAGCTGGTCCAAATCAGCTTGAACTTCAGTCATGCTTGTTGACACATGTCTTGCCGTGATGTGCAACGGCAGACTGATGGGGCTCGCGTGTTGACTTCGGCGCCATTTTGCGGTGTGCGTTCTCGAGACGCCCTGCGCTCCTACAGGAGCTGCAGCTGCGGCCTGCTGAGAGTCTCCTTTGCCGATCGCCAGTGGCTGGTGCAGCTTCCTCAGCCTGAGAAGTCCAGGAAGTGGGACATGGTGGGACTTGCCTAAATCGTCGCTGCTTTCGAGATGCCCGCTGTAAGCTTCACGCTTCACGGTGTTTAGCCCATCGCGTCTGCACATCCTTCCATGGCCAAAATGGTGCACATGTTGCTACTCGTGTTGGCCTACAATATCGAGCACCCTGGACAAGAATAAAAGCGACTTCGGGTATCCTTCTAGGAAGCGCCACCGTCTGTCATGGGCTTGCCAATGCTAACAGACAGCTTGGACAAGGCAAAGGCCGCCTGCTCTGCAAATCTGTCCTCAAAATGTTCCGTGCCGGCATTTCTGCATTTACGGCCGCACCAGCCATGGCCACGCATGTTGGGAATTTCAAGACCGCGTTGTGCTCTGGCCGGTAACTTGAATCTGGCAGCGCACAATAGTAAGGCACGCCCACGCAAGTGCAGACCATAGTGTTGTCCAGCTATCGTTGATAGTATGCATTGCCCAATTCCCCATTGAAATCCATTTCCCAACCAGGAAGCGCATGGAGACCTAGCAGCTTAGCAGACTGATTTTGGAGACGACTCCAGCCGGATGCACACCTTTGCGCATTTTCCCGAGTTGCCCTGTTGAAAGTGTGCCGGCAAATCTCAGCAATGCGTGATGCATTGAAGGCTTGCATGCCACTGCCAGGCAAAGCATGCAGCAGATTCAAGGCTAAACTTTGCGGTCATTTGTGCCGAAGCAACGTGCAAGCTGGTCAGGTGCACGCCAATGTTGTGCTGAAGACTTGGGCGCCGTGCAAACGTAACAGCATGAACGTACCAAATTGCCGACGCCCCGGATTCTCGCTTTCACTCCATCATTCTCGCCTCAGGTTCAGACTGCGGGCTCGAGTGGGAGTCCTACGAACCTAAGACGGCGCCGCAGGGACGCGGGAAGGGTATCCTCGCCGCTCTTCCTGACCCTGAAATCATTGGCGTTAGAGCCGAAATCATGGCAATAGGCTCAGAGCATTGCCTGGCCTACAGGCTGCTCTGACGCAGCCTCTGCTGGCGTCTTCGCTAGCTCCATGTTAGTGGACTTCATCCCAGAAGGGCCTGCATGCAGTCTCCATTTTTTCTCTGGGCCTCGAAGACAGCAGTACTAAAGCAGTTCTACCGTAAGTTCTACCCGCAACAGTTTACGGTGGGTCTCTGAAGTCCGTTGCGGCATGCGGGCTGGCTTTCAACTGGCAGGTGGAGCCATGTGTGCACCCAATGGTGAAGCAAGCTGCACCACGGTGCAGCTAGGTTTGGTGCTCGTACCGGTTAAAGCTTACGCAGTCTTGCGTCGCAGTTGTGATCAAATCAATGATGAAGCGTGCTGCCCGCATGTGCTCTCTTCCGAGCAAGGCTGGCGTACCTTCGTCCCAGCCATGCAACAGCAGCGATGTTTGGGACGGCTGCAGCAATGCTTGCGACTGATGCCCCTGTGAAGGCATTGCTTTGTTGTGGACACGGCCTTGGGAATCAGCCTTTCGCTGCATCCAGCCGGCTCGAAACGACAATGCTACTGGCATCCTTGCCAGCCATGCCGCTCGTGCCGTGCTAGCGAGGAAATGGTTCAATCGTTGAAGAGGATTTAAAAGCACGCGAGTAGCACTGAGTTGTACGGTCCAGCTGCTGGTCTAGGAACGGAGACCGACCAATCCCCGGTTCAATCTCGAAGTTGCGCAGACGTCCTATCACGAAAATGCTTGTGTGGAGGATGAGGCTCTAGGCCCTGGAAGTCGTCCGGCCACCACGAATATAATCCGTTTGAGGAAGCACTTGTCCTAGAATGGCTGTGTGGGTTGTAACGTGTTGTGAACGTACGTGCACTACGTGCCAGCTCTGTGGCAGACGTGCGACTTCTCCTTCAGGCACTGCTTGGCACATAGGTCGTCTCCAGAGTGGCCTCCGAGAGAAGCCAGGCCGAACAACGTAGTGCCCTGCATCCAACAAGTGTGCCCAACCTTTGGCATGTCATCGGGCACGACAGTCGTTGCCCGAGCATTGCCTGGCCTACTGACGCAGCCTCTGCTGGCGTCTTCGCTGGCCCCATGTTAGTGGACTTCATCCCAGAAGGGCCTGCATGCAGTCTCCATTTTTTCTCTGGGCTTCGAAGAAAGAACCGCCACCCGCAACAGTTTACAGTGGGTCTCTGAAGTCCGTTGCGGCATGCGGTCTGGCTTTCAACTGGCAGTAGCCGTGCAGGTTTGTCGGGATGGAGCCTGGTACGAACAAGCACAGTCCAGTCCGACTGGAGCTTTGTTTCGGCCGAACAATATGCCGCTGTCAGAGACATTGACGCTCAAGTCGAGTTGACTTCAGCTTGCCTAAGGTGCACGCACGCCTCTCTTATAAACTCGTGGTACAGAATCGCTGGACGAGTTGCTTCGAGAAGGATGTGTCATCCTCGTGTGTGTTTGCACAAGATGTGAGCCGTTGCCAGGTTTGCCGATGCAGGTCCAGTGTTGGAAACTTCGTAAGTTCTCACGCGCTTCTGCAGCTTTCGAGATCGGCCGTTCCTTGGTCGTTCCTGAATACGAACGACAGGAACGGCATCTCTGGTGCTTGTGTCCCAGTCCCAGTTTGAAGTCTAGTGACCACTAATGCCACTAAGGCTTGATCAAGAATGGGTAGTTTTCGCCTCTCTGGCCCCGGGCACACTCTGCACACTAAGTTTCGGCTCGTCGCAGCTTTGAAACCTGGCAGCACGAAGGAGACCAAGCGGACGTCACTTCAGACCAAGTTGTTGCCATGCTGGCAGCAACAATGCAGAAGGGAATCTGTGCTGCCACCTCAAATTGCTCGAAACTCCAGCGCTTTGGTGAACAAGGGTTTCCTGTCTGTCTCAGGTTCAGGGAACTCTCGGTTTCTGGTTGTCTGGTCGCGGCCCCTTCTCTTCTTGGATGACTTGGATCCAACCGGCCACGGCAAGCACAGAGGAAATGGACATCGCACGCATGGGGCTGTAAAGCAGAGCCACGTGCTCGCTAGTAGGCTACACACGAATCTGCCACGCAGGGTCGTTTCCGTGTTCTCTTCTACATGCAGATGAGAAGTCCTGAAGTGACATGCGGGTCTCGTGACCTGGCATCCAAAGGCAGGGCTCTTGCATGAAACGCATCTCGCAGACAGGGATTCTTCGCTGTAGCAGTGCCACGAAGTTGCAGCCACGGCGATGTCGTTGTTGGCGTCCTCGCATCTCTCCACCTAGGATGTGGCCATGCTCCTACATGGCCAACAGCAGTTGCAGCAGGATGCACTGGCTCATGGGTGTAGTGCTTGGATGCCGCAGGCTGTTGACGACAGCTACTTCCAGGTATGCATGCGAAGAAAGTTTTGAGATTGAGTCTCTTCTGCCTGGGATTTGGCGAGTTTTGAAGTGCAGGCTTCTCGGACATAAATCGCTCAAGACTGTACCATGGAAGCGACATCCCTAGCTTGCCCATCAAAAGCAAGTCGATTTGCTGCCATGGGGCGCAGGCACCGAATGTTGCACGATGTGTCTTCGGTATGCATTGGCTGATGCGTGCCATGTCTTCTGATGATGGCCTTGTAGATTCGGCTCCTGTCGCCAGGGTAGAGGATCGGTTAGTGCTTGGTGAAACTCGGAGTTCGTGCAGAGAGGTGGTTGATCCTTGCAAGATAGGTCAAGCATCCGTGGCTCGTCAGGGCTAGGCTAGAGCACACTGCCTGTGTTTTGCTCGCAATGGTTTTTCACGGCATGCGTGTAATCTGTATCTTTCGGAGTGGTACTGTGGCCGTCCGACGGCATCGTTGAATACAGCCTACTGTTAGCTACTCTTGCGCAACCGAGGCAGGGAGCGAAGGCAGTGTGGCCAGTGGAGTGTGTGGACAGTGTTTGACCGACGGTTCGAGTCAAGCTGGGGTGGATTCTTAAAGAGTGAGGGAGGGAGGGCACGGTGTGCAACCTGTTGACTTCCATGCCGCACCTGTGAGAGTGCATTTCTATGCTTAGGAATTAGCATGAGCCTGGACGTAGGATGACATAGGCGGGCGTGCGGCCTGGGCTTTGTGAGACAAACGTCAAACTCTGAATTGGCCTCACGTACCACGTGCCGATCATGCTTGGTTCATTGCCAGAATGGCTCCACGAGATGCCTGAATTCCTAAATTTTTGGAATGTTCTGCTTCTGCTGTCTCTCACGGAGTGCCTGTGTGACTTCCATGAGTGCCTGGCCACGGCCTCGTGGGCTGCCCAAGTTGGACTGAGGCTACTGCCTGTACGCCGCTAGGCTGCTAGGAGCACGTGCTTTGTGGTCGTCTCCCGGCTCACCATGTCTCCGTGAGCTTCCGGTGCCACGCATTGCTCGTGGTGGCAACGTAAATCGTACGGTGCCCCAAAGCAGAAGGCACAGCTACAACCCAACCTCTCTCCAAGGGAGCCCTGAGCTGCCCTAATTCAGCTTAGTTCTGATGCGTCCGCGCTGAGCTTGCACTGAGCCGCGCACTCCAAGCTGCTGCAGAAGCGTGTCACCACATGTACGAATTTGCTATGCCTGCTTGACATATCTCAACTTGAACCCAGCATTTTCGGGCTCCGGTTCCATTGTATCGTGTAGCTCTACAAAAGCCCAGCACCTGAGTGCTGCTGTGTGCCGGGTGGGTCTCGTCCTTCGCAAACCTCTCGTGTGTTGTTGAGAGGCATGAACAGGGCGAGCATCGGCCACATGCCAATCTACACCTGTTCATCATGCATAAGTCTTAAGTGTCTGAATACAGGTTTGCGCAGGTTGAGATGCACCCGAGGACAGTGAACGTAAGCGCCCTTCACTTCTGAAGCACCAAAGATGCCCCTGTAATTTCAGCTGAGATGAGTTTTAAAGTCGATCGTCGCGTCTTTGGACCATCTTCTCAGTGACAGGCTGCAAGAACATTTAGACTCCGGCCTTCTGGGTCGCATGCTACAGTGTGGACACGCCTCGGCTTTGCATCTGTGAGTGGTCCTATCAATGGATAGTGCAACGACAGGCTTGTCAGCAATAGGTGTTGTGCTGTAGCTGAGTGTTTTGCCCGTGCCGCAGAGCCACAAATTACCGGTATGAAAGCCGCCATGATGCTTTGGCGATATGCTCGCTTTAAGTGGAAGTGATTCGGCCATGCCCACAATCGAACCCAGCTTTATGGCGTAGTGTGGCTCCTAGGGTCAATGCAGGAAGCAAGTCCAGGCAAAGCAGAATGCCGAAAGAGTGAGAAGGATGTTGCTTGGGGCAACTTGTGGATCTTCGGTGAAGGCGCTGAAAAGGAGACACAGGGTGCAGGCCTTATGCGTGTTGCAGATAGATGCAAGAAGCGTGGCTGACGCAGACTCCAGCCTTGGTGGAAGCGGTGTTGATAGCTTGTAAGGAGGAGGAAGCAGAGGCCCTCGCCGGAAGTGCCGCGCTGCCACCAGTCAGGGTTGGTCTGTGAGCATGTTCGCCTCTTTGCACATCATAGGCTTTCGAGAAGTTCCGAGATGCTTCGTGCATTCACTCTGCGCGCGCATGTGATGCAAGGGTTTTGCATACTACAGAGTGCGCAGCCAACACTTTCTTACCATTGTCGGGCTGCTATGGACTACACCCAGGGCTTTCCAGCTATGCAAGGTGAACGGTTCAGACCAGGCAGAGTCCCGAAGTCTCTGCTGCAGGCAGCTCGCATGTCCTGTGAGGCTTTCCAGGTACCTCGCGTGCGGGTCGCCGCGCAGACTTGACAGGTCATCCAAGCGAGCACGAGGGGTGCCATCTTGACTGCTCAGTGCTGAACAGCCAAGCAGCGAGCTGCCTTGGTGACATGTTACCATGCGGGAAGTCGGAGGTGAACCGGTGAACTGTTCAGCGACGAGGGCATCTTGCAGACAGGCGGAACAGTGTTGACACAGCTTGTGTCAGCTTGCAGATGAGATGCAAGCACATGCTACAAAAGCATCTCTGCGCCCTTGCTCGGCATGTGATGCAACGGTCTCGTCGACCTCGCCTGACCCTTAGTCGGCACATAGTCTCGCCTCTGCTCAGAAACTCGCGGCCGAGAAGCCATGAGAGGCCGAGACTACGGCAAAGCCGCAAGCACTAGGTCTTGAAGGCCATAAGCCCGGCCTCGGCCTTTGCAAGCAAAAGCCCCCTGGGCAGCCAATGCCTGGGCAGCCAGGGCGGCAACGGCCAGGCTCCGCTTGCTCAGGAGGATAATGGGGGGTGAGAAATCTGTAGACATACTTAGGCCGAAGGCGCTGTTACTCCCTACGACAAGTACAGGCTTCACTCCCCAACTCGTCATGGCGACAAGTCGAAAATCTCGCAAAGAGACGCGCGGTCGAGGGAAGCTGAGTTGGAAAGTAGTGGGATGTGGTTGCGAAGTGAAAATGAGATGCTAGCTGCGAAGTTGTTAGCGCAGAGCATCTTGCATGCAAGCGATAGTTGCTAGTAGCGAGCTGAATGGTTTTCTGCACGCTGACGCCAGGGCGATTGGCACATTTTCCGGACGTGAACAGCCTTCTTGCAGGCTCTCTTTGCAGGCATCCTTGCCACATTCCTTAGCATTGGCACAGCCCCGTCGAGCAGTGTGGTTCTGTTCGTTTGGGCAAGAACTCAGCAGGAGCCTCGATATTCAAGGCTTCCAAGGCTTCTTGCTTCACACTGTATCTTTCCTGGCTCATCGGCCGGTATCTGGTACCGTGATCGTGAATGACCAATAGACGTGTGGCTGCGGGGCCCGAACACTGCGCCGTCTTTCTGATCGCACGGCAACCCGGGCTCCTGAACCCGCAACTCTGCTCCCGGATTGGATCGCTTCCTGCCACATTGCTGGTTTGTGGCAGAGGGCTATAAACTCTAGCGTTCGAGGTCATCGACGGATTGAGACCGCCTGGCTTCCTGCCGCCAAAAGCTGGTCGACATGGTCACAAGAACAGTGGGCCTGCGACGTGAGCTGCGTGTTCCACTAGCCTGTTGAACGGCGACTCCTCCTACGAACCCAGCGGCTGCTCTGGCCGATGGCTTTGCGAGAACAGGGGGCCTTTTGCAGTCCGTGGAATGGTGGCCTTCCAGCCAGTCAGTGGAGCTGGTGCCGGGATGTGCCGGGCTCCACCACCGCCAGTAAAGCACTGCTTAAAACTGGATTCTCTGCAGGACTGCAGCTTCTGCCTTTGTCGGTTGTGCGAGAAATGTTCTTGTGCATCACTACAGCCCCGACTGCACCCAGACCTCAATTCATTGCATGTTCGTGCCCTCCGCTCCAGCGAAACTCGAAACTTCAAACCTGACTTGCCGTCGCTGCCAGCGCATCACGCACGAGTGTGAGTGCAGCCGTGTGATGCATTTCCTTGTGCTGCCAGCGGACAGGAGGCTTTCATGCCCACAAGTCCTTCGGCGAGCTGAGAGGGGGGGGAAGCTTTGGTTTTCGCGGAGCTCCGGCTCGGGCTCTCTGTCCCGTCTCGGTTAGGGCAGTTCCGGTGGAAGCGTCCGCCCGTATGTGTTCATACGGCAGGTCGGTGAGCATGGTGTGCATGGCTACATGCTACACCGACAAGCTTGCCCACCGGCTCAACTCGACAGTATGATGGTTACCGACGGAAGTCTTGCAGTTGCACCTCTGCGGGTGCTGGATGTCCGCTAACTTGCTTCTCTTGCCTGCCTTTTTCTCCGCGGGTTTCGTTCGTTTCTCGTGCATAGGTCTTGTGAAGCATCCCGGTGCTGGCTCCGCATTCTTGAAAGCCAGATTTCTGGCCACCACACCCGCCGAAGCGCACATAAACAAAGCGAAAGATGTTGGGCCAAACACCTGGCGAGTGCGGGCATTGTGCACGGAGACAGAAACGACAGGAAGCGAGGTTTGAGGCCTAGGGTTCACTGCAAACGATCACCCTAGTGTTGTCCATCTTGACCCTACTCAAACCACAGTAATGGGAGGCAGGCTGGCATGATTCGGCGAAGCAGGCAGACGGTTGTCCCACGCAGATACAAAAGAGCAGATCCTTTGAGACGGACCAATTAGATCGTTCCTTGCACACAGCAGACGAGTCGACTGCAGGCGTGCCCGTCCCTAGGTTCAGGGGGAGGTGCGAGGGCATGCTGATGGGAACCGACACTGGCCTGGTGCTACCACTAGTCTCATGATATCCCACTCTGGGCCAGCTTGTCTGTCTTGCTGGACCTTCAGGTTGTAATGCTGTCCGCGAATTGGATCTTTAAGCTCTCCTGTACCCGTAAGGCTCATCATTCGTCTCTGGCTTTGACCCCTCTCCACCCAAAAGCGCCAAAACCAGCTTGACTGCCATCAGCCTCGCACTCTGCTGCTGTGCTGGCCCTCTTTGAGAGTAGCTCCTTGTATGCATAGCTTGTCTTCTCAACTGATAGCAAAACCCCGGGTACTTGAAGCTGAATTCCGTCTAAAATTGCCAGACCCTGCCCCAAACTTGAAGGCTTAGTTAAATCCCAGACTTGTCCACGTGCCCAGCTGGCTGACACCATGCGATTTCACAGAAAAGCTCGCTGGACATCAGGCACAGTTTGGATCACAGCCAAATCCTGCATCAAACTGATGCTTCGACGAAGAAGAAGAAGCGGAAGCAGAAAAGAATGTAGAATTGGTAGTCGGCCGCGACGTGACCCCGCCCATTCAAATTGAGGCATCTTTTGCCAGAGCACGAGTGCTGGCAGCAAGGCCGCCGTATGTTCAGACGATTGCAACTTCGGGAAGTTGCCGCCTTCAGGTACAAGTGAACACACATGCACATGCGGTCAGATGTCAGTTTGACATGTATGCACCGCAAAAGCCGGCATGATCAAAGTCCGTGGAAGCTCGTTCTTTGTGGATCTTGCTCTTTGTGATCCATGCCGACTCTGCGAGTACAGTGGATTCAGGATGCCCGCTTCCCAGGCCGAGGCGGCTCGACAGAACAAGCACGCCTTTGCTCATGTAGGAAACCCTTCGCAGCTGCATTCGGGTGCTCATGTGAGAATGCCGGTCGCTTGTCTTGCTGTCGCGTGCCATTCTAGGTGCAGATTGGGCTCCACAATTTCGACCGTCTTAGTCGTAGGCCTTGATGTCATTTTCTTAGCTAGGCTGAGAAGCAGAGGATTATGAGCCAAAAGCCTCTGCATTTAGTCTGACAGTGACGTCTGGTGCGATGCCAGGCTAAGGGCATGATGGTATCATGCTGTCGTGCCTCGATCTCGGCGGTGTTGAGGCCTAGGGTTCCTAGGCCGGGCACTCTTGACAAAAAGAGGTCAAACAGCAGAAAGTTCGTCGATTTTTATGTTTGTGCAGGCCTGTGCGGGCGGCCATGTTGCCGGCAGAGGTCAAGGGGTTCAATTTCAAACCAATGTTGAAAGCAGTATTTGCTTGCACCTGAAAGGGGGCTGAGCGGGGACTGCATGGTTGGAACATCCAAGCACTTGACTTGTGCTTTTGAGCCTCCACGAATCTTGACCAATGTCTAGGCAAGTCAATCTTCCTTGGCCTAACAGCCAAAACGGGCTGCATCTGCAGGCTGCTATTCTCCCTTGCTTTGGATTCACCGCAAGAGTTCTTGGACCGTGCTGTCCTCAATCTGAGTTCTCGCGTGAAGGGATGAAAGCAGCGCTGGACAAAGGCTTTGCAGCGAGCAAAGTAGCACTTGACAGAAGCTCTTAAGCAAGTTCTCGTCAGATGCAAGGACTGCCATTGCAATTCTTGGGATTCCTAAGCCAAGACGTCTGATTCCCTGGACCACGTGGAAGACACTTTCGCTACTCCCTGGACAAGAATGCAAGCGACTTCGGGTATCCTTCTAGGAAGCGCCACCGTCTGTCATGGGCTTGCCAATGCTAACAGACAGCTTGGACAAGGCAAAGGCCGCCTGCTCTGCAAATCTGTCCTCAAAATGTTCCGTGCCGGCAGTTCTGCATTTACGGTCACACCAGCCATGGCCACGCATGTTGGGAATTTCAAGACCGCGTTGTGCTCTGGGAGGTAACTTGAATCTGGCAGCGCACAATAGTAAGGCCCCAACGCAAGTGCAGACCATAGTGTCGTCCAGCTATCCTTGATAGTATGCATTCCCCAATTTCCCCTTGAAATCCATCTCCCAACCAGGAAGCGCATGGAGACCTAGCAGCTTAGCAGACTGATATTGGAGACGACTCCAGCCGGATGCACACCTTTGCGCATTTTCCCGAGTTGCCCTGTTGAAAGTGTGCCGGCAGATCTCAGCATTGCGTGATGCATTGAAGGCTTGCATGCCACTACCAGGCAAAGCACGCAGCAGATTCAAGGCTAAACTTTGCGGTCATTTGTGCCGAAGCACCGTGCAAGCTGGTCAGGTGCACGCCAATGTTGTGCTGAAGACGTGGGTGCCGTGCAAACGTAACAGCATGAAAGTACCAAATTGCCGACGCCCCGGATTCTCGCTTTCACCTCATCATTCTCGCCTCAGGTTCAGACTGCGGGCTCGAGTGGCAGTGCTACGAACCTAAGACGGCGCCGCAGGGACGCGGGAAGGGTATCCTCGCCATGCTTGCTGACCCTCAAATCATTGGCGTTAGAGCCGAAATCATGGCAATAGGCTGCAAAGTTCAGGAAACGTGACCTCATTCTTACCTCGGTCTGGGTAACATCTTTGGACAGGTAAGCTGTTGAAATGCCAACGTGCGTGACCGGCCCAAACGGGAAGAAGACCAAGGTAAGGCAACACTTTTGTTTCCCTTGTGAACAAAGGAAAGTCATGCGGGCGAAGATGCCACACTCCGAGTAGCGAAAGCTTAATGCGCCCCTAAGTCCCCTAAGTTGGCTGACGGGAACGAGTTTGAAGCCACTGCAGTGCTGCAGCTCTTGAGGACATCCTTGGATATGAACAAGATATCACGCCGCTTTTGGCTAAGAGGTTTTCATTGCATTGCTGCAGTCGCAAGGCCTTGAGGTCTTGCCTATCGCTGTCAGGCAGTCCACGTCTAGTGGCCTCCCGACGACACCAATGAACCGTGGGCGGCGACATGAGTATCGGACTCTTCCAGAACGGCAGCGCTTCCGAACGCTGTCATCCCAGCGAACCTCTGAAAAGGCTTGACTGCATGACGGAACTGCGGACCATCTTCCACGCAGCTTCAGGGAAATCACTTGTTTTGGCAGCTGGCAATTGTTGGACACACCGGGGAAGCGAGAGGCTTTGCCACTTACCATGTCAACAATTTAGGCAAGGACGCAGTGCAGGCGAACACTGTCCTGGTGACTGCTTGTCCAGGCGCTAGCACCGGAGTTGTCCCACCCCAACCTGGAAGTCACAGGGACATCTTCTGCATTTGATACACACAGAAGGCAACACCTGGCCTCCCTGTGCCTGAGTTGGGCAGATGTGCGCGTGGGTCAAAACTGTACGGCATGAGCGCAGTTATCTGTTGTCTCGAAGCATGGAAGCAGCCATGCTGCTACCAATATCCTCCTAGATGTTTATTCCTGCCCATTTCGATTGCTTCTGCTGCTCGGGTTTCTTCGTATGTGTCTGCTGAGTGTACGGTTTTGGTACTGTGTGCGCTGCCAAGACGGACTTGCCGCTTGATCACGTGCCAACGAATGTATTTTATTCCAAGCAGTCTTCTCCGGTCTGCAGTGGAACCGGACACCACCTAGTCAAATCACCCCGGCATTCCCGCAGTTTGTGTATAACAGTCATGCCACCCACCAGATGTCTAGACCACAGAGATCTCACGAGACTCACTCCTAAGCATAAAGCTCCACCACCCGATTCTTCAGCAAGCAGAGCAACAGTCCCGCGAATGGACAGATCGTTGTCTGCAGAAAGACCAGCTGCCAGGAACATATTACGTTTCTCACCTCATTCACCACTCTCTCAACTCCAGCACTTTCAAACCGACACCTTCCTGCCGTACTGGATTATGTGTGGCCCGATTAAGCTCCAGTAAAATCGCCTTAGCCCAGCTCATGAGACATGTGACCACGAAAACTTTCCCACTATTGCAGGCTCGAGCAAACTCGACAGTATGCTGCGTGAGCGTGTCATTGAGTTCTCGGAATCTACATTCTTTGAGTGAGCCAGAATTACGTGACGCACACTCTTCGTAGAACTTGATAGTTTCTGCAACAACCGGATTGGTCGTGCTTGCACTGTGCCAAACCGTGGTGAGATGTTTCGCTTTCCGGTTTCTATTGCCAGGGAATAGCAAGCTTGTCGTGTTTCGTTTCAGCAGCTACAGAATCCATTTCCATGATGCGAAGTCTGTTTGGAACGCTGTTCTGTCGGCCCTTGGCATCCGACTTAAGCTACGTACGAGGTCCTTGGCCGACGGAAACTGTCCCTGCTGTACAAGCCTTACGGTTCTAGCTTTGCCATGGTGTTGCTGCACGAGCATCTTTCACACATGCAGACATGCTTTTGCAAGCGGAGGGCTTGTTGCATGTCATAGCTAAGCCTTCGGGGCTTATTCGATGTGGAGACGTGTACGACTGGCAGGTACTGTAGCAAGGTTTGATTGCATGTCTCGCTTTAGAAGTAGCATCTTTTGCATGTTCCGAACGGCTCAACCTCCAGTCCATTGAAAAGTGTACAGCCCCGGTGACCCGTCCTCTTCCAAGAAGAGGTGCGTGTGGCCAAAGTCCCTGGAGTCATCTTGCGGCGGAGGTGGCATGCTTGATGTTCGCCACGGGCCTCCTGATCAATATGACCTGAAACTGACGGTGCCACATGAAGGTACGAGGCCTGCAATTGCAGCCAACTGCACGCGCTCGGCATCACGTCCGTCCACTGGACTTGCAAGACCAAGCACGAGTTCCAAAGCTCTGCAAGCAAAGGTGCGGTTGAGCACCCGATCTCGAGCTGGAGCATCCCCCGTCTCGTGTGGACAGGCTGGCCACCGTCATCGCCAGCCTAGAGTTGACTCGACCGGAGATGTTGCGAATGACACCTGCTCATGTTGTCCATGCAGGCTTTGGTCGCGTGCTTCGCGACGGGCCATACTGCACAAATGTGTTTGACAAGAGCGTGCAAAGCCACATTATGGCGCAGTTGTGGTCTCATGGATGGGCTTTGGCCAAGATCATGCTGCTGTTCGTTGTGTGCAACGGTTTCCCAGCTGCTGTGGCGGGCACGTTGAGTCTGGCAGCCGGGCAGCTGTTGGTGGGGAACTGCATTCTACCATGTGATGACAAAGGTCCGACAGCGACGCTTTGTTTCTCCACCAACCTCGTGGTCTGCGGCCTGGCATTCGTATTCTGGAGATCGAGCAAGAAGGTTTTCTTGGACACGATCTATATCCACCAAATACATAGATGCCAAGCTTAGGACGGAGTGTGAGCATTTTTGAGGAGCTCCAAATCGATGCTCGTTTGTTGGCGGACGCGACGTACATGCGTAGGCTGGGGCTCAGACAATCAGAAGTGGCTTTGTTTTCGGCTGTGCTTACGTACAACACAAGATCTCAAGCTCAAGAGAAAGCGAGTGACAGTCTGATTGTGACATTCTCAGAGTGGCTTTGGCAGGTAGCAGGTAGCGAGCTTCAGTGCTTTCTTGTTGCTGGCAAGAAATAAATAGTCAACCCAAGCCCAACTCCTACAAAGCAGCGTTTACCAGAGCCCCTTGTGAATTGTGTGCAAAGCCTGTCTCAAAGAAGGTGCTTTATCTTTATACATCGGTGGCAGTAAGCAGGCAGGCTTGTTCTCCCTCCCTTCCTCCCTCCCTCCCTCCCTCCCTAAACTCCCTCTGTGAGTGAGTGAGTGAGTGAGTCAGTGAGTGAGTGTGTGTGTGTGTGGGGAACCC
>CAJNJA010006330.1:5176-12676 GCA_905231915.1 Symbiodinium necroappetens
GAGAGAGAGAGAGAGAGAACGAGAACTTATAGAACCATGCCAATGCCGTTTGTATTTTCACCCATTGGTATCAAGCCCTTACAAAGGTCCGTATAGAACTCTTGTAGAGCCCTTTAAGAGTGCTTGAAACTGGAGGCCTTACCCCACTGCGTTGGCAGGGGGCCCGAACCCTGAATCCAAACCCTAACCCTAAATCCTTAAACCCTAAACCCTGGGACCCTAACCTCTAAACTCTAAACTTGTAGGGTTCAGGGTTTGGGGTTTGGGGATTCGGGATCCTTATAACGCCCGACACCTTCAGCCCTTACCCCCCACAGCCCTAAACATGCCCTAAACCCCATACAGCCCCATACACCCTACAGTGGCCCGCAAACCCAAAACCCGAAACCCTACACCCTGAACCCGCAAACCCAAAGCCCTTAAAGGAACCCTCAGAGTAGCCCCTAAAGGAGCCCTGAGTAAAGGAACTCCCCCAAACCCTCAACCCCAAAGCCCTAAAGCCCTAAAGCCCTAAACCCCTAAACCCCTACACCCCTAAACCCAAAGCCCTACACCCCCGCAGGCCCCAAAACCCCTAAACCCCTAAACTCCCTAAACCCCTAAACCCCCTAAACCCTCCCGAAACCCCTAAACCCTAAACCCCCTACACCCCCACAAACCCCCAAAGCCCCAAAGGTGGCCCCCAGCGTGCCAGCGCCGGTGCAGCGCACGGCGCTCTGCGCCGGCACCGCCGCAGCGGAGAGCGAGAGCAGACCTGGCCTCGGCTTTTTTTCAAAGCAAGGGATTCCTTTTTGAAAGGTTTTAGGGGTTTTCGGGTTTTAGGGGTTTTGGGGGTTTAGGGTCTTAGGGTTTAGGACTTTAGGGGTTTAGGGTTCCTTAAGAGAGAGTAGCCCTGGCCTCGGCTTTTTCAAAGCAAGGGGTTCCTTTTTGAAAGGTTTGGGCTTTTAAGGTTTTAGGGGTTTTAGGGTTTTAGGGTTCTTGGGGGTTTTAGGGTTCCTTTAAAGGTTTAGGGGTTTTAAGGCTTTAGGGGTTTAGGGTTCCTTTGAAGGTTTAGGGTTTTAGGGTTTTAGGGGTTTAGCGTTCCTTTAAAGGTTTAGGGCTTTAGGGCTTTAGGGCTTTAGGGCTTTAGGGTTTTAGGGTTTTAGGGGTTTAGGGTTTAGGTGTTCAGGGTTCTAGGGGTTTCGGGATTTAGGGGTTTAGGGGTTTTAGGGTGTAGGGGTTTAGGGGTTTAGGGAGTTTAGGGTCTAGGGTTTTGGCTTTAGAGGTTTAGGGTTTAGGGGTTTAGGATTTTAAGGTTTAAGGGTTTAGGGTTTAGGGTTTAGGGGTGTAGGGGTTTAGGGGTGTAGGGTTCAGGGGTTTAGGGTTCGTTTAGAGAGGTCCTTTTGTGGGTACTAGATGGTATCCAACAGGGCTCCTTTGAGGGTGGGGCCTCGGTGTCTTTCTTCTTTGGGTACTCCCACGGTTTCGGGCTTTTAGAGTTCAGGGCTTAGGATTTATCGTTTATGGTTTAGGGTTTTTAGGGTTTTTTTAGGTTTTTTTTGGGCTTTTGGGGCTTTTAGGGCTTTTAGGGTTTTTAGAGTTCTTAGGGTCTTGGGGTTTTGGTTCAGTCGTTTGGAGCATACAAAGCTATAGCATATTCTCACAGAACGATCGAGGTCGCAGCTTTTGGGATTAGAGTAATGGTATCCTCTCAAACGGTTTAGGGTTTAGGGTTTACGGTTTAGAGCAACGGTATCCTCTTAATAAACTACAGCAGAACATACCGCGCTAGACCTGCTTCTCTGAGTGTCAAGGCCTTTTTGGTCTACTTTTCGCGTATCTTGCGAAGTACTATTGGCTCAGACTGTGTTGTCGCCAGTTTGTCTTCACGGTGTCCTCCATTGTGACATCACTTCTGATGCATGCTCTGCCAGTACTTCAAGTATCCTCTTAGGAGTCAGTGGACCCCTTTGGGTTTGGGGTTCCTATTCAGGTTCTACAAGGACGGGCTGTCTGTAAGGATTCAAAACGGGGCCCTGGGAGATCCCCATGTAGAGCCCAAAGAGGAACCCTCTTAGACCCGCCGGCTCCGGCGGGTTCCTTGAGGAGCTGGTGGCAGTTCTCTTAAGAAAAGGGCCCGTTCAGGATGCTTCTGTTAAGGGTGCCATCTCCTCTCGGGCTCCTAAAAAAGGACGGTAGTACAGGGAACTACCCATATATGTATGTCCACAATACAAGACTGGAATGTCTCTGTGTGTGTGTATATATATATGTACACATATAAGGGTGTTCTAGAATGCCTCATAGGACCCTAAATAAGCACGAAGTTAAGCCAAAGAAAGGAACTGTAATGGTCTACAGGTAAACCTTAAACCGTAAACCAAAGGCCCTAAGCCCTAAACCCCAAACCCTATACCCCAAAACCCAAAACCCTAAACCCCCAAACCCTAAACCCATAAGCCCTAAACCCCAAAACCCTAAATCCTAAACCCATATAAGCCCCAAGCCCCAAACCCTAGCTCCAAACCTCAAGGGGCTCCAGATGCACACCCTGAACCCTAAAACCTAAACCCTAAACCCCTAAACCCCTAAACCCCTAAACCCCTAAACCCCTAAACTCCTAAAGGCGTGAGCGCAGCGAGCTTGAACCTGGCAAAGAACCTCGTCGGCTCGGGGATTCTCAGTTTGCCCGCAGGCCATCCGGGGTTTCTGGGTTTAGGGTTTAGGGTTTGGGGTTCAGGGTTTTTGGTTTCCTTTAAAAGGGATCTATAGGGGTTTTGGGGTTTCTTTTAAAAAGATCTATAGGGGTTTTTGGGTTTCTTTTGAAGGGAGCTATTTGGGGTTTTGGGTTTTTGGGGGGGTTTGGGTTTAGGGTCTAGGGTTTTAGGGTTTGGGTTTTAGGGCGTATTAATAGGGTTTATGGTGTCGGGGTATAGCACCACAATGTAATCACCAAAGAGATTGCTACAATGAGGCTACTTTCAGGGCTACTATAACATACCTGTAACTCCCTTGACCTACGGATTAGCAGCCATTACCCCTTAATTAGTAGGTAGAACCCATAAAACTGTAGGTAATTCGAATCCCAGGTAAGGACTACTATAGCTGATAGCAGAAGACTACGTTAATGGTTACTTCCAGGGCTGTTGCACTGGTTAAGGGCTATTGCAAGCTTCACTAGAAAGGTCCTCATGATGCTTATTTTTCGGGTGATTGAACCCTACTGAAGCCCTATCTGGCGACAGAGGGGTGCAGACGTCAAAATTCAAAAGGAGCTCAAGACAAATCTTGAAACCCCCATAAAGGAACCCCTTAAAGGAACCCTTAAAGTTGAACCCCCATGAGGGTAGTGGTCCTTTTATAGGTCCCCAATATAGTACGGCACCCTTATAAAAAAAGAACCCTTGAAAGGGACCTAGTTTAGAGAACTACCCATATATAGGGATTTCCAATTATATCGGAGATGCTTAGTTTGCCCGCAGGCATGTCTCTCCCCAAATGCCCCTTAATGGAGCCCTTACGGCCCTGATATAGGTTTAGGGTTTAGGGCTTCGGGTTGCTTCTATTTAGGGTATATTGGAGGGACAACCCTAAAACTTAAGCCTTAAGTGTTGAAAAGTGTTTAGGGTTTAGGGCCTTCTGATTCTGGGTTTAGGGTTCAGGGCCTTCTGAGTTTAGGGCCTTTAGGGCTTCAAGGTTTAAGGGTTTAGGGCCTGTTGGGTTTCGGTGTTAGTGTTTGCTTCTGGGGCTGTAGGGTTCCAGCGTTGAGAGCTTGGGGCTGTTGGGCTTTCGGCTTGGGTATGCCCCTAAACCCTAAACCCCAAACCTTAAGCCCTAAACCCTACACGCCCTAAACCCTAACGCCCTAAACCCTCAGCCCTAAACCCTCAGCCCTAAAGGTCAGCGTCTCGGCTTAGGAGTTCGTGATGGGTTTTGAGGACCCAAGGGCCGAGGGTGTGAAGAGCCGTAAACTTGGTGATTAGATTTATAATAAAACCCTAATCAGGATTAACAATGATCATTTTTAAGATGGCCCCAACAGGGAACCAGATTCGCTTCTGGCCATTCTAGCCCCAGTATAAGCGGGTTTAGGGGTTTAATTAGGTTCCTGTCTAGCCCCAGTATACGTAAGTGGGTTTAGGGTTTAGGGTTTAATTAGATTCCTGTCTAGCCCCGGTACATATAAGTCGGTTTAGGGTTTAGGGTTTAATTAGATTCCTGTCTAGCCCCAGTACACATAAGTGGGTTTAGGGTTTAGGTTCTTGAAAAGTCGGATTCCCTTCAAGCCACCCGTTTAAGTATACCAGACTAAGTCCCAAAAACCGTATTCGAACGAATCTTTAAAGAATAGCTTTCCCTTCTGGCCGCAGTATAAACATACCATGATCCGCCCCACAAGAATTAAGAATTATATTCCCTTCTAGCCCGAGTACAAGTATACTACTACACTCTAGCGAGCCTTCAGGGCCCTATTCTAATCATTCAGGCATCGAAATTGGTGAGTTCGGTTCTTTGGATATATTCTCACTATAGAGTCCTCTGGGTTCCTTACATACTATATCTGCCCTAAACCCTAAAGCCCTAAACCCTAAAGCCTAAAGCACTAAACCCTATTCCCTAAAGCCCTATTCTAGTGACTGTACAAAGGCCCTTATACGTCCCTTTGCATTCTCAGCCTCATGTTTCTTGCTGCTTCCGACGCTGGCCGTCGTAGTGACTCAGTGTTTGTTGAAGAAACGACTGCTGGTGCGGTTTTAGGCAGGAACACATGTATGCGTAATCTTGTATGTCGACGAAGCTCTTAAATCCAAAACGAAGCACATCTTTACAGTATGTACTTCGTCATGAGCATGGACGTTCGAAAGGTAAGTTTTAGGGTTGCCCAAACGGTCCATGTCTCCCGCATAGTAGATACTTCGGCCCTAAAGTACCTACATAGGGACTACTCTGACCCTACTTGGGTACATTGACCCTCAGGGCTGTAGTCTGCTATATGATGGCGTTTGAGTTGCACCCTAGCTCTCGGGCCCGAAACTTAAAGGCCCTTGGCTGCCATGAAGCAGCCGCAAAGCAAAATCTAGGCCCAGCGTAGATTCACGAGTTCTCTTGAGAAAACACGCCCTAGAGAGAGCTGTTGAGCTTTGTGGCACTCTTTGCAATCCCTCTGGGCCTTCCTGGCCAAACGGCTCTCAGAAGGTGTCCGAGCTTCCCGTCAACAACAAGCAACCACAACAAACACAAAAACAACCTTAGGGTTTAGGGTTTAGGGTTTAGGCCCTAAACATAAAGCAATAATCCTATCCCTAACCCTCAGCCCCAACCCGTAAAGCGTAGGCGTCGCAGCCTTTGCATCGACGCCCGCCGCCCTTGGGCCATCGCTGCTGATGCTCGGACGGCGACAACCGGGGGCATTTCGATTTTTGCTGTGGTCTTCATCCTACACCCTAATCCCTAGACCATATAACCTAAACCTTAAACCTTTAGGGTTCTCGCAACCGCTTCAGTGGTGTGGGGTGTTTATTATGATTTTCAGGGTTCAGGCATAGGCGCCATTGAAGTTCCTCTTGGGATTCCCTTGTAGGGTCCTAAATATAAACCACAGCCCTTCCTGGTTTTGTCTTTTTGGTTTTGAGGGCTTTTGCGTTTGGTGTTCGAGGTAGTGGTTGTGTGAGTCTTTGGGGGATTCTATCGGTTTTTGGTTTGAGTGGGCCTTTTGGAAATCAGGATTTAAAGGGCTTTGCGGATCTTGTTTTCTTGCTAGAATTCCCTCAGCCCTAAACCCTAAACCCTAAACCCTAAACCCTAAACCGCAAACCCTAAACCCTAAACCCTAAACCCTAAACCCTAAACCGCAAACCCTAAACCCTAACCCCAGGCCCTCAGCCCTAGACTCCGGGTGCAGGCCTCCGGGAGTTCTTCGAGCCTGTGACAAGAGGGTGTGTTGGCATTTTCCGACGCATGGATCATAGGGTTCAAGGTTCATAAGGCTTTAAGGTTTATAAGGGTTTAGGGTCTAGGGTTTAAGGGTTTAGGGTTTAGGGTTTAGGGTTGGTTTAGGGTTTAGGGTGGATCATAGGGGTAGTTCTGTAAGTTAGGGTCCCGGCCCCCCAACCAGTACAGCACCCTTTAAAGAGGACCCTAGAAAGGGGACCCTAATTTAGAGAACGGCCCGTACGGTGTCAGGCTTGGGTTTAGGGCCTAGGGTTTAGAGAGTCACTATACGGTTTATGCCTCTGGGATTGGGGGATTGTTTAGGGCTTTGTTGTATATTTGATGTCTGAGCTTCCGAAGGGTCTTTAGGGTGTAGGGTTTAGGGTTCAAGAGGGTGGGGTTTCTATTCACCATTACAAGCTTGTCGTGCTTTTCAGTATCGTTTTCCTACACTGGTCGTTGCCAGGTCTCCAAAAACTCCAAAAACCCGTAAGCCTAGCCGTCAGCCCGAGTATTGCCGCTATAAGCCCTGTACAACCCTTGAACAAGTGTGGTTAAAACTGGCAAAGCATTGTATGACCATTGTGCATCCCTTTCCAAAACGTCATAAAGCTTGAAGTCAAGACCCTGCCAACCCTGAGCCTAAACCCTAAACCCTAAACCGTAAATCCTAAACCCTAAACCCACAAAAACCCTAAACTCTGAAACTGAGATGTTCGCCAAGGCTCCTTGTGCTCTCTGCGCTCATCAGCGCCTATACGCTTCCTTGCAGCAGCAGCGAGGGGTCGTCGAAGGGTCCGTTAAGGCTTTGAACGGTTTTCAGATAGTTCTGACAGGGCTTTTTATTGCCTTCATATGTTGTTGGCGTTTTGGGGGCCCGTTAGGCTTTGGAGTTTAGGGCCAGTGCTGCGGGGTTTCAGCAGTTGTATCAGGACTTAGGAGTTTAGGGCTGAGGGCTTGGCCTTTTTAGGGTTAAAAACTGAGCGTCTATAACCCTAAACCCTAAACCCTAAACCCTAAAAACCCCTAAGCCTGTGCTTTCCGTGTATAACAATAGCTCGAAGCTTCTCGGATGCGGAATGCAGGCTTAGGGTTTATGGGTTCGGGGGTTCAGGGGTTCGGGGTTTAGGGTTTAGGGTTTAGGGTTTAGGGCTTAGGGGTTTAGGGCATTAGGGGTTTAGGGTTTAGGGTTTAGATCTTTAGAGGTTTAGGGTTTAGGCGCTTAGGGTTTTAGGGGTTTAGGGTTTAGGAGTTAAGGTTTAGGGGCTTAGGGTTTAGGGTTACAAGGAGGTCTGATCCTATCGGCACGCAAAGCCTGGCATCCATGGCCCTGAACCGAAGGCCCTATAAACATACAAAAGCCATAGAGCCTTAAAGCTTAGGGTTTAGGGTTCAGGGTTTAAAGCTTATTTTGAGTCCTTGTAGAGGCCTTGTAGCAGCCTCATGAGACTCTAGAAAACCTTCATATGACTTCAAGAGCCTTTCTTTGAAGCAGAATCCCGCAGGCCGAAACCGCTGAGAGTTTCAGGGTGCAGGGCCGGGTCTACGTCTTTAGAGGGTTTTTTGTCACGTATCTCGGGTTTGCCCTAA
>CAJNJA010006331.1:1522-42312 GCA_905231915.1 Symbiodinium necroappetens
ACAGAGACAGACAGACAGACGGACAGACGGACAGACGGACAGACGGACAGACGGACAGACGGACAGACGGACAGACGGACAGACGGACAGACAGACAGACAGACAGACAGAGACAACAAAACAAGAACACAGCGCACAGACGACGAAGCGGTTTAGGGCTTATAGTTAGGGTCCCGAAACCCCAAACGCGAAACCGTGAAACCTCTTGAGGACGAAAATCTCTCTGAGTCGGAGGGTGGCAGCCCCCGTCGGCGAGAAACTGGGGTCTTCCGGCATGATGTTGGGTTTTAGTTCGGGTTTTGACTCTAGTTCGGGTTTTGGTTTTCGGGTTTAGGGTTTTAGTTAGGGGTTTTGGGTTTAGTTCTGGTGTTGGTTTTCCGGTTTAGGGTTTTAGTTAAATAGGGATATTGGGTTTTAGTTCGAGTTTGGGTTTTCCGGTTTAGGGTTTTAGTTAGGGGTTTTGAATTTGGGTTTAGTTTTGGTTTTGGTGTTCGGGTTTAGGGTTTTAGTTAGGGGTTTTGGGTTTAGTTCTGGTGTTGGTTTTCCGGCTTAGGGTTTTAGTTAGGGATATTGGGTTTTAGTTCGGGTTTTGGTTTTCGGGTTTGGGGCTTTAGTTAGGGGTTTTGGTTTCAGTTGGGGATTTAGTTAGGGGTTTTGGTTTTAGTCGGTGATTTAGGCAGGGGTTTTGGTTTTAGTTAGGGTTTCGGGTATCAGTTTGGGGTTTGAGTAGGGTTTCTTGTTTTATTAGCGAGGGTTTAGGGATTTAGTCAGAGGTTTGGGTCTCAGTTTGGGATTTAGAGGCTGTGTTTAGGTGCTTTCTGGGGCGTAAAAGCTCGCTGAGAGGCGAGGGAAATGGGCTGTTGGGATCAGGTTCGTAGGGTTTAGAGGGTTAGGGTGTAGGGGTGGGGGGATGTCGGTGGCCGGGGCGGGGGGAGAGGCGGGTAGAGCTGTGCTATCGCGACTACCACCCGACATCCCAAGCCCTGAGGCGAGCCCCGGGCCATTTAGAGCCCTGGCAGCCTCACAAGCAGAAAAGCCCCCCAAAACCCTCAACCCAAAGGCCAACAGCTTTCGCCATAAACCCCCTCCTAAACCCTAAACCCTAAAGCACTACAAGAAGTCTTTAAAAAAAAACAATTTCCAAGGCCGTCTCGAGCCGAAACGGATCTTCCGTTGGCTCTGCATCCCTTCGCCAGGTCTCACAGGCCTCGGCAAGGGCTCCTATAAGGGGATTTGAACTTGTCAGGGTTGCAGCTTAGAGTTTAGAGTGTAAGGTGTATGTATACAAATGTATGTATGTATGTATGTATGTATGTATGTATGTATGTATGTATGTATGTGTGTATATATATACACATACAAAAACACACACGTTGGCATACATCTGCGCTTATGTGATATATCCATACATGCGTGCATGCATGCATACATAAGCTCAATACTTACACACATACACATACTGGAGCCCACCAGTAACTATCCATCCCTCCATGTTTTATGATTGTTATTATTATGGGCCGGTCACTCTGGTTTTGCAAGTTCATCAGGGGCTGGGAGAAGGGGCAGCAGGAAACAAACAACCCTAATCCTAACGCCTGCACCACAAACCCGAACTACACCCTTGCAAACCTAAACCGTAAAGCCTAGACCCTAAACTCTAAGCCTTAAACCCCAAAACCCTAATATAAACCTTAAACCCTAAACCCCAGGCAAAGGCTCACCCCAAGGCCGCCCCACGGTCTTTGGATGTCTTCGGCTTGAGGCTAGGAAGCTGCAGGCAGGAGAAGAAATGCAACCAAAGAACGCACACCCAAATCCCTAGACTCTAGACCTTAAAGTAAGGCCCCCATCCAGGAAATATCGAAACCCTCATAGAACTCTTATAGCCCTTTAAGGAGCCCTAAACAATAAACCCTAAACCCTAAGAAACAGGCGACCTTGGATAGCCTGATCTCCAAGCCAAGCTTCTTGCAGGACGAGGAGGCTTCACGGTTTAGGGTTTAGGTGGTAAGTTTCAGGGGTTTAGGGTTTAGGGTTCAGGGCTTCAGGGTTTAGGGTTTAGGCTTTAGGGTTTAAGGTTCAGGGGTTTAGGGTTTAGGGTTCAGGGCTTACGGGGTTTAGCGTTTAGGCTTTAGGGTTGAGGGGTTTAGGCTCTGTAGGGTTTAGCGCCTTCAGGGTTTAGGCTTTAGGGTTTAGGGTCCAGGGGTTCAGGGTTTAGGCTTTGGGGTTCAGGTTTTAGGCTATAGGGTTCAAGGCTTAGGCTTTTGGTTCAGGGTTTAGGCTATAGGGTTCAGGCGTATAGGCTTCAGGGTTCAGGGGTATAGGCTTTAGGGTTTAGGGTTTAGGCTTGAGGCTTTAGGGTTTTGGGGGAGGCTTCAATTGATGGTTTCCTTTGACGGGTTCCTTAAACAGGGTCTATTAGGGTTCCGAAACCAGGGTCTCGTAGAGTCGGTACAGGGTGACTGGTGACTTAGAAGCTAGAACAAGGTTTTTGGGGGTATTTTTGTCGGTTTTGGCATGGACTGTTGTGGGCTAGGGCTCCTTTAAGGGGTTTCTTTCAAGGGTACTGTAGGGACTCTTTCAGAGCTCATGTAGTTAAGAGTTTTTGGGGGTTTAGGGTTTCAGGTTTATGATTGTAGGGTAGTGCTAAGCTGGGATATAGGGAAGATTTCGGATGTGGGGGATGGGGTTCAGCTGGTGCGGGCGCTTCGATCTTTTCGGATACCACAATTCAAGGCTCATCGTGGAGATTGGATCCAAAACCAAAGGTCCTACGAGTCGGCGTCCAAACTCAGTAGCAAGGTACATCAGGGGGAGCTGGAGACCACCGAACAGCGTGTCGGTGGGGCTTTGGAGTTGCGGTGAAGGAGGTTTTCCGGCCCTATGCTCCTTTACACTCTGAACCACGAAGCCCAACCTCGCAGATAAACTTAAACACAACCCCTGAATTCCCTGATCCTCGCCAAAGCTCCTATTATTATTGTTATTATTACTATTATTGTTGTTATTATCATCAGATGCATAAACTGAATCTAGGCCCTGGGCTTGCGCCCTGAACTGGTAAAATGCTGAACTACTGGGCCACACACTCTTGACTGACAAGCCGCCATAAACACGGAAGTCTATCCGGTATCTGCGGAGCGCAACTTGGTGGCACAGGTTTCGTGCGTGTGAGTACAACCCAAAGGGATTAAGATGGATTAACGAAGCGGCCGGGGATGTATGCTTGGGTTCTGGATACACATGACCCCAGTTTTCAGGTGCCCGCGCCCTGTAAGTGCACACTCCACGACTACTTAAGAAATTGAGGGACCTACCGAGTAAGCCATACCTAAACCCCCAAAAGTAGGTAAAATAATGGCCCAACACCTATAAAGGGCTGTTATTCTACATACTTTTGGGGTTCAGGTAGACGGATTTGGAGCCATGCACAGCTGGCATGCGCTTACTGGGCTTTCGGGGGGGGACCTTGGCGGTCCTTCAGCTGAGATTTCTGGGGACCCCTGCAGCTCTTCAGTGGGGTGATAAGTTGGGTTTAGGGTTGAGGGTTTAGGGTTTAGGGTCCAGGGTTTAGGGTCCAGGGTTTAGGGCTTAGAGTTTAGGGTTTAGGGTTTAGGGTTTAGGGTTTAGGGTAACGTGGAAGCATGAACCAGTTAATTGGTAATGTTAGTCCCTGGGTTTCCCGTAGGATAATTATACCAGGATCTCACCAAAATCCTGCTCCACTTGTTAAGGCCCCTATTGTAGCTTCCGGAGAGCCCAAGTGAGTTATTTACAAGCAAGCTGCTGACCAAGGGCGGGGGATCCGGCCAGTGGGCGCGAACTCACTGTTGCGCGGAATCGTGAGTGTCTATGATTACCCTAAACTTTACCCTAAACCCTAATCCTATGTACCCATGCTCAATGAACTTGGGGCTTAAAAGGCACCCATGCCGTATGAACTTTGGGGCTTAAATGGGTTTCTATGTACGTACTTTAGAATCAGAGTTTATACTATTCAGGTACCCATAGGCCCCTAAGTAGTTCCTTTTTATGGTTATATTTAAAATCCTACAAGGGAATCCCAAAAGGGAACTACTTAGGGGCCTATGGGTAGTTTCCATGGACCCCCAGAGTACCTTTAAACCTTCTAAGCGTTAAAGGCCTAGACCCTGAACTGAATTCCTGCACCCTCTGTAAGCCCCTAAAACAACCGAAGGGCTTAGGGTTTAGGGTTTATAGGGCTAAGCCTTTAACCGTCATAGCTACCAATCCCAAATCTCCGACTCACAGCTTCGTCGTAAGCACCTATATATTGGGGGCGGGGGTACTTGGCCAAACCATCGTATTTCCTAACATAGAAATCTCACTATATTAGGTACTTAGGACTCCAGTACCTTTCGGGAAACCAGTGTACACTGTATGGAACCTCATTAGAACCCTTAAGCCTTAAGAGAGTTCTGTTTTGGAACCCTTTTGCTAACGGCCCTAAACCCCTAAACCCTAAACCCCTAAACTTTATGTAAACCCTACACCAACCACAAGGGCCCCCTAAACCCTAAAGCCTCATAGGTACTTAGGACTTAGGACCCTTTGGGAAACCCTAAACCCTAAACTCCCCTGCCTGTGCAGTTCAGCGACGTCGATGAGCAGGAGTTTTTGGGTCTGGGCCTTGCCAGTCCCTTCCGGGTTTCAGGGTTTCAGGGTTTAGAGTTTGAGGTTTGGGGTTCAGGGTTTAGGGTTTGGTGTTTAGGGTTCAGGATTTAGGGTTTCAGGGTTTAGGGCTTCAGGGTTTAGGGTTTGGGGTTTTAGCTTTAGAGTTAGAGTTGAGGGTGTAGGATTTCGAGTTGTAGGGTGCCCCATCAGCAACAGATCGGTTCAGGTACCTTCTTCACCTCAAGTTTCTGCCCAAGGGCAGGGATAGTACAACACGTATGTATAGACCAATGAAGATTTGTCGGAGCATTTCTCACAGCGATCAGGGGACTTACTAGGTAGGGTTGTAAGTAAGGTATCAACAAGATAAGCACATGTAGGATACATAGGCCCCACCTACAACCTACAACAAAGTCCCCGTAGGCCATCTTATCTTAAACGAAGCCCAAAACTGTAAAAGAGAATCGCAATTTGAACAACTGATCTTAAACCAAACCCAAAACCATAAAACAGAATCCAATTCGAACAACTCCTGCGCGCCCAGGTCGGACCGAATCGAAGCCTTTCGCTGGCCATCCCTCGTTTAAGGGACCCTTCTCGGCGGAGGACAGGGAAGATCTGCTTTAGGCGGTTTAGGGTTTAGGTGTTAGGGTTTAGAGTTTAGGGTTTAGGTTTTAGGGTTTAGGGTTCAGGGTTTAGCTCTTGGCCCAGGCGCCTTCCAGAGGCAGGGCTGAGCAGGCAAAGTCCTGGGTGGTAGTCTCGCCATGTTTGTCGAACCGGTGTGGGCACTTCGCAATCCTACGGTGACTGTTGTGGTTTCTCAGACGGCTACAGGTAGTGCGGCTCTCCCCTCAGGGCTGCCTGTGGCACTGAAGGACATCAATGGCCCACTGCGCGGTGATCGAGGCCTCTTCCTGGTGGGGTATAAGGCTTGCTATGAAGGCCCCATTGGTCTGGTGGCTCAGCAGGGCTGCAGAGCGGTGGCTGTCAAGTGTGGGGCAGAACGATCTTTTGCCAAGTTGGCTGTCGTATGCTGGAGGACGAAGGTTCCTGTTCAGGGTCTTTCTTCGATGGGATTGACCTCTCTCGAAGTTCCTGAGCCTGAGCTGTTGCGATCTGTCCGAGCTCGTGCAGGCCCGGCAAACACGGTTGCCTCTCAGCATGTGGAAGCTGCAGGACTGAGCCTCTACCTGGCAAATCACGCTTCAACCGTGGGGCTGGTTGCCGGTGACTTCTCGGTCGCCACCTGTGACGCTTTAGGCCTTAGCCCAAGCACAGGGGGCTGTTATGAGGACGTCCGCGCTGAGCTTCTTGAGCATCTTTTGCGATCGGCTTTCCAAGCCCAGGTGCCTGTGATTGTTGTGTCTGCTGAGTTGGCGGCCCAATCCTCTGCTGACGTGCGGGTGTGTATTGGCACCTTCGTTGTGCAAACGGGGTACTTCTGGCGAGAAGTCAAGCTGGATAGCGCGGCCGGGGGTATGCCACAGTGTAGCCGTTGGTGGGTGGTGCTTTCGGCCCCAGCCTTTGGCCCGGTTAGTCTGCCAGGCCTCCCTGAAGGTCAGCCGCGCGCCGCCGGCTTGCAGGATGCAGACGGTGCCGTTGACCGATTGCAGTGCATGTGGATCTTTGGCTTGGTTTGTGATCGTGCTCGTACGGTGGGTCTCTTGCATTGGGCGCCTCGAGACAGTCAGTGGTTTGACGGGCTTCTTGCTGCGGTACCTCCCCAAGGCATGGGCCCGGGCATGCTGAATGGTGCTCCTGCCCTTATCACCCCCAATGAGGAAAAAACTGAGGAGGTGCACCCATGTGACGGTGAGTTGCTTGCCTGTGGTGTCGTTGCCTCCGTTGCCCCTGGCGCAGGCAGGGTGCAGGACAGCGCAAAGTGTGCTCATGCCTTTGATAGCCAGCCCCTTGCTCAGAGCCTTGAGTCGGAGACAGGCCATGGCGTGAAGCGAAAGGCTGATGATGAGGCCATTGGACCTGTCCTTGTTTGGCACCGGCTTGTCACGGCTGAGGCATCGATGGCCCTTCATGAGATCACAGCGGCCATCGGGTGTGACTGGTTTCAGCCCGGGCAAGCCCCGCAGCCTGGCATGACGGTCTTGTTGTCAGGTGTTGAGTTAGGTGGTCACTTGGTCCACGCTTGTGATTGGGTCATTGCAGGACATTCCTTGTTCGTGGTTGCTTGTGGCCCGCTGCCGGCTGATGCGACGCAAGGTTGGCCTGAGGTCCTTCTGGGCAAAGATACGGGGTGCATGCAAGGCACCGTCCCCAACTCGGTGCGGTTGGAGGCACTTGGCTGGCAGGCGCACTGGCTTGCTGATGATCAGATGCAATTCCTGATGGAGTATGTGGTCGGTGATCTGTCGCGTCCGGTCAGCGTCTTGGACCCCCTTCTGGCCAGCGCGGCTGTCTGCCACGAGGATGCAGCGTACCTGAGGCCTGTTGCTTGTGAGGCGCAAGGCGGAGGTGAGGTGGTCACTGCCCTCTGGGTTCAGGGGCATTGGGTTACTTTTCATTGGTGCGCCCGTGGTGGGCTGCTTTATGCTTGGAGCAGCTTGCCCATGTGTGAGCGAAGTGGGCCTGTTGCCGATGCTGTTGCTGTCCTGCATTGCATGTATGCAAGGGTCGCTGGCCTCACTTGTGCGTGCTTCCGCTTCCAAGGTGGCCCGGTACGGGCACAGGTGCCGGGTTTTTGTGGCCACTACGCTATTGCGGACCTCGTTGCCAGCCTTCACAATGGTCCGGCCGTGAGCTCTGCCAAGGCCGTTGCCTTCGTGGGTCTAGGTCTCCATAGGTTCGGGTCCTTGCTGGAGCAGTCGGAGCAGGTCCGTTTTCCGGTGTTGATCGGGGGTGTGCTTCCGTCCTTCTTGGAAGCGGGCTTGGTGGCCCTGCTCAAAAGCCGAGGTGTTCCTGAGAATGTGGTCCAGGACCGTGCCCAGGCAGTGCTCCAAAGGCTAGGTGCAGGTAAGGTTCAAGGTGCAATGCAGTCTGAGCAGCAGTGGAAGGAGCTCAAGGCTCTGTGCAGCAATTGCACCCCCCCACTACAGTTGGTTCTTCCTTCTGAGCTGAAAGGTATGATTGAGGCTAAGGCTGCTTCGGGTGAGCCGTTCGTTGGGTCCACGACGCAAAAACAAAGGTCGTAAAGTCGCTCAGCCTGATCCTCCACGTCCGGTGGTCCCGTTGCCTAGTCAGATGTCCATTCCTGATGGTGAGTTTGAGGCGGATGGTCAGCCTCTGAGGCAGCTGGGTTTGGGTGACATTGGGCCAAATGCCACTGGTGTTGTGCCAGTATCTCCTGGTGAAGCTGCCCCGTACCTGCAGCTTGCTCGGGCGGTGTCGTGCAAGGCTTTGGGTTTGCTGGTGTTTGGACCGCTGGATTTGTCGGCTGCCCGGGTCAAGCACGCCCCGGTTCGATTCCAGGCGGTGTGTCCGGCCACATCTGGGCCCATGCTTCTCTCGGCCACTCTGCTGCAGATCGGAGATCGCTTTGTGCAAAAACGAGCGCCCGCAAAAGTTGCCACCCTTTACTTGGCGCCTTCGTCGATTGTCCGCGTTGCAGTGTATCGGGATGAGTGGCTTGAACCCTGGACAATGATGGCTCAGAAGCCAATCAGGGCTATCCTGGAACTGTGTCCAAAGCTCCGGACATGCTACCAGGTTGGTTGCACCTGTGACTGCTGGCATGGCGTCTCTGCGCCCGGGGTGCCCGAGGCTCTGTTGGAGGTTTGGGGCAGAGGTTACATGAGTGACAGCATGCGAGCCGTGGCATCCGATGAGGCCACACTTTTTAATGCCTTCCTTCGAATCCCAGCTGGCCTCCTTGTCGGCTTGCTGGCCAGCTCAGGCGATAGGGGCATCTACTTTGAGCCGCGTGGGGAGGAAGCCCGGCTTCCCTCCAAGGACTATGTCGTCACCTGGCTGCCGAAGCTTTCGAGGCCTGAAGTTCTCCTGGCAAAGCAATCGCATGATAAGATTTTGGGGTTGGCCAGGGTTGGAAGTCGATTCGGGGTTCGATGTGCTGCGGACGCTGCTGAGGCGGTTCACCAGCAGCTTAAGCCATCGTCGGCATTTGTCAAGACCACTGACGCCCGGGTCTATCATTCTGGACCCTGGCCGTACGGGTCTCAGCGGGTTGCCATTGCACAGACCCTTGCCGATTGGGGTTGGGAAGCCAAGCCGCTCCAGCCCATTCCTCGCCCGTCTGGCTCGGGTCAATGGTGGTCCCTCCGAGCTGCCACTGCCCCGCCGTCACTGGTGATGCATCTCCGCCAGGGTGAAGTGTTGTTCAGTGAAGCCCCGTCACGTGCTGAGCCCAGGCAGCCGCCTGTAGACATTCTGGTTGCTCCTCAGACCGTCCTTAAGGCTGTTGCGACCAAGGATGAGCCTGGTGAGGACCCCTTGATGGCCAATGACCCCTGGGCGAGTGCCCTGGCCACAAGGCCTCTGAGCAGTGCGGCCTCGGGCCGCCGTGTGGACATGCAGGCCATGGCAAAAACTCTTGAGGCCAAGTTTGCTGCGCAAATCAAAACCCAGGTTGCGGAGGCTACCCATGGCCTCAGCAGCCGGGTGCAAGGCCTGGAAACCACTGTTGAGCAGGTCTCAAAGAAGGTCGATGATCAGGAGGCTAACCTCAGTGCCATGTTCCAGAAGTTGTTTGAGCAGCAAACCAATCGCATTGAGGAGCTGCTGGCTCCCAAGCGGCAGCGTCAGGAGTGACTCTCCCTTGTTGAGGTCCCCTTCGGCCCTGGTGACCTCATTACGTTTGCTTTGGGGCCTGCTTTTGTCATGGCCAGGAGGGCGTGCACAGTGACTGGTGCTGATTCGGGGCTTTGCCTGAGCCCGGAATTGGGGAGCAGGTTGCTTACGCTCCTTGATTTGTTGGCCATTGGAGTGGATTTGTGCCCGGAATTGGGGGGCAGGTTGCTTACGCTCCTTGATTTGTTGGCCATTGGAGTGGATTTGGGGTTTTGCCTGTGCCCGGAATTGGGGGGCAGGTTGCTTACGCTCCTTGATTTGTTGGCCATTGGAGTGGATTTGGGGTTTTGCCTGTGCCCGAACTGGGGTGGCAGGCTGCTTACGGAGGGCGCTTCCTTACCAAGACCTGAGCAGTCTGGCGCCTGGGAGGTGGATGCACTGAATTTGTTTCGGGGTGCAGCGGTGGTGCCTCCTTTCACAGGCTGCTGCCGGCTGCTTTCTGAGAGCTGTCTGAAGGGGAGAGCTTGCAATGCCAGCCACCTTGGACTTTTGGCTCGGTTGTTTTCGTTTCGATTTGGGGAAGCCTCCAACCCAGGGCCGGGCCGAAGCCGTGGCTCTGATTGTGCGGAGGATACTTTTGTTCTTGGGGCCTTCAACCCAACAGGCCTTAATGGCAAGCACGGGGTGGTGGCTACCTTGCCACCGGGGGTTTATTCCGTTTCTGAGTCGCATCTCACTTTGCGAGGCCTCGGTGCTTTTCGAGATGGTTTAAGGTTCGCCAAGGCTCCGTTCCGCTTTGCGCCTGGGCCTCCTGCCCCGCCACGGGCCCGAAGTCCAGTGACAGGTGACTACACAGGGGTTGGCTTTCTCACTTCTTTTCCATGCCGCGCGGCGCCTTGTGATTTCCCGCCGGCGTTGCGAGCCACGGCTAGGGTGCAAGTCTCGAGCTTCCTAGTTGGCGCGGTTTGGTTGCTCGGTGCTGTGCTGTATGGGATGCCTGTGGCGCCGCTGGCCACGGAGCAGTTATTGCAGGCTGTCACCGCTCGTGTGGTATTGCAGGGAGAAGGGCCCAGGTTCATCGCTGGTGACTTCAACCTTGAGCCGCATTCAAATCGGTTTGCGCCACTTTGGGCCCAGCATGGCTTCGTCGACGCGTCGATGTCCAAGACTTGTGGCACCGGGCAACTGGAGTTGTTCCAAAGGTCACGTGCAAGGCCTCTACCAGAAAGGACTTTGTTTTCGTTTCCCCGGAGTTACATGGGCTCTTGAAAGAGGTGGTGATAGATGCAACGTGGTTTTGCGATCATGCTTTGGTGCAAGCCACTTTCAAGACTGAGGGCCTCAAGCAGGTGGTGCCGGTTTGGCGGGTGCCTAAGGCTCGTCCGTTGCCCCCGGCGGTTGCGCGACCTCTTTCCGGCTTTCCTGCTGGCGTTACCCCGTCTGATCCGACCGAGGCTTACCTGTGGCTCTGGCAGGCCCATGAGTCAAATGTTGATGTTGCCCTAAAGGCCTGTGGGCAGCCGCCTCTGCGACGCTTTGAGCGTGGCCGTGCTGCTACTCTTGACACTCCCCGGGGCTCCTAGTATGTATCTGGGGCATACGTAGCAATGTTGCCAATTTTGCGCAACACACGTATGTTGCTGAATCCTGCCTACGTTGCGCAAGTTCTGTAACCTCCCCCCACCACCAACCCCTAAATGGAGGCCCCTTCTGGGGGGGTTGTCTAAATCGCCAGAATCTGCTGCATTTCCGAAGGAGAAATCGTGATCCAACTTGTGCCGATGTGGCTGATCGACGGCCCAAGGTAGCGATTCGATTAGTTGATTGTTCGAAGGCTGGAATTTCAAGTTTCTGATCGATCTTGAGCCGCATATACATCGTATGGCACCCATCTAGGAGCTAATACTGGGGCTCCTAATAGCCCAAAGTAGGTCCTATAGACTTGAGGCCCCATTAAAGGGTGGCCTATGTGCTACTTGGAGCCCGTGTGCGCGAGCTATAGCTAGATTCAGTATATATACCTGTGGTGATAATATCTCTATATATATATATACATATATATATATATATGATACATCGATATCGTACATGATCAGATTAATATATGTCTGTACGTGTACATATACTTGCCTTTCCGGCGTGCTTCTGGATGAGATGTCGTTGCTACCCATGCATCGTGGTGCGTTGCGGCGCCTGATTTTCGGGCGTGCTTCTGGATGAGCTGTCTGCCGGTTGCTACCCATGCATCGTGGTGCGTTGCGGCGCCTGATTCTCAGTCGATCGGTGCAATAAGATCGTTAAAATCCGATTATCCATTATCTCATGCTGCTGGCAAGGTCTGCTCGATGAGTTTCCAAATGACCTGGGGGCGCCCAGATCCAGATCCCCTGTGCCGGGTCGGCTGAGTCATGCTCACGATGATGAAGATCCCGTGGATCCAGCTTGGGAATGCACTGGTGCGACCCTTCCGCCCCATGTTCGTGCATGTTTGTGCTGTGCTGCTTCATGCGCATACATGTGTTCGCGATTCATTGATATGTCCATTTCGCCGAAGCTTTTGTGGATCTGCTGATCTGTGCAGCTCGGCATTTTGCCAGTTTTTGCACAGCTGGGTCTGGACTGATCGAGGCTGGTGTATCAAACAGCAGGTAGACGAGAGTATACTCCATAAATAAATAAATAAATATATATATATATATGCCAATATCGCCACAGGTCATGCCATACTCGAACGAGGAGAAGCAGTTGCATCGCCTCGTGCTGGAGGACTCGTAGTCGGCATCCGGAATTCGATCAGAAACATGTTTTCTGGCCATTAAAATCATAGGATCTTCTGAATGAGTTCCTCACGAAAGACGAGGATTTCTTGCCGAAGATCCGGAAGGTAGGGAAATCAAAATAGGTTCAAGAGTATTTCGAAATCGTGTCAGGCGAAGACTCTGTTGGGCATGGTCAAGCAGGGTGCTGACAGCCAAGAGATGGTGGGCCGGGGGGGAGAGAATGCGTGCATGTATTTTGATCATGCGACTAAAGTGATATGTCGTGCCAGCTCGAGAAGCACTTCCAGTTCTTCTGCAACTACTACGGCTCCCTCGGTTCGACGGTTCCACTGCTTTCGACGCATCAGGCTGTCTCATATTATCTTAATTAAAGTACTAGCATAAATCTAAAACAAAATTGCAGGAAGCGATCATGGTGCTCGCGAAACGATATGCTATTCTGGGCCCGACCTGCAAGGCCAAAACTATCAAGGACATCGGTCTCTCATGATCCCTTTCTCTTTTGATATCGCGGTCACAGACGAGTCGAAGGTTCAGTGCATGAATTAGCCAGTAGCTGGCCAGGAATGGGCCGGTGCAGAGGCCCAAACTATGAGATTGGCAGCTTGCCACGGCTTGTTTCTCAGCAAGCGCTCGAAGGGGGCTAAGAAGCTTGGTTTTGAATTATGAAGAATATTCGAATATATATATATATATATTAGCAATAGATGCCTGCCAAGGAACCCCAAAATCATGGCTTTGAAAGCTATGATTCGTTCTGCTACAGATGCACCAGCAGGTGCCGTACAGTCTGTAGATCCATCTGGCTAGTAGATATATGCAAAGTAGCAACAGTTCCTACCTCCGAAAAGCAGCCATGCAGGTGAGGATGTGGATGAGTTGATCGAGAATTCCTACGAAGAAGCCGTTGCCGCAGCTATTGATGATACGATGAGTGTGGAAGCTATGCTGCACATCCACCATCATTGAACTCGTATACGTATAGTATCACACATATCTACGAATGCTACCGGCGACTACCGAGGCAACCGGAGCCAGCATGTCTCCCGACAGACACCTCGAGGCGCCTGCAAGAGTCGAAGCCAACGAATTCGTTGCACTATTATATTACATAAATTGGGTTGCAGGGATTGGGGCTGTACGATTACACTATGTAAGCTTCAGAAGGTGAGCCCGGTTGTCGTAAACCTGATTGTATCTATGCATGTACAACAAGCCTTGCTGAAACCGGGATTGCCCTGAGCCCACAACCGAAATCACCTACGATCTTAAAACTACAATAATCTAACGAGTATATCTTATAAATAATAACATAAACCCCGAGCTCCAGCTCAGCTTCAGATCAGAAACCCATCATCATGACACCTCGAATAATCTCGACTCGGATTAAGTCCTCGCTCTGTCTATCGATTTAAGAACTGGGTTTTAGTTTCCCCTAAGATCTACAGTCTTGGCTCGGGTTCAGTCCTAGCTATCTATCGACATCGGTTTAGGAACTGGATTTTAGTTTCATGTCGGATCTACATATGTGAGTTCATGTACGCGTACAGATCTAATTCTTCAGGGTTTGGGGCAGGGTTTCGGGCTTAGGGTTTAGTAAATTATTTTAATTTATAGGGTCACCATCGCCCACGTGTCAGGCCATCGATGGAGAGGATCTCGGTTCGAAGCTCGCAGCGCCTCCCCCGGAGGTGCTGCAGGACATATCAAAATATAGAAGCCCAAATTTAAACTTAATCCTATGTGCCCATGCATGATCGAATCGAGGCTTCGGATGTTGAGATGCCACATGTGCCATGGCCAGTGCAAAGCGCTGCTCCCTTGCAAACATGTACATGTGTACGACCAAATTAAAGTTATGGTGTAAATGTGCCCTCGGCCCTAGGCTACTGCTGGCCTCCCCGTGGACCCTTCGACGGTGGAGACCCAGGTGGAGATCGAGCTACAGCTGCCTGAGAACAGGCGTCAAGCAGCACAGGCCGGGCCGAAGGGATCATGGGTTTAAATTTGTATTTGAGTCTCGTTCGGCTAGACACGGGAGGTGAGGTTTGAGGTTTCGGTGTATGATCAGGCTTCGAGATACTAGTTGTTGATTGGTGCTTTGGCAGTCTGCTCTTGTTGACTTGGCCTCCAAACACTTCGACTTGAAGCTCAGCTCTAACCACCCTAACCCAAACATTTAGAACTATCCTCGTCAATACATCGGTTGCAGCAGTACCAGCAAAAGCTGTGACACATCAAAGCCAGCCCAGTTTAAACTAAATGAGCACTGAACCCCTTCAACCTAGAGATTGGGTCATCGATCCCCAGCTACACTTCATATATATATATAATTAAATAATTATAATAATAAATTTAATAAATAAATATAAATAAATAAATAAATAAATATATATATATATATGCATACTAGGATTAGAAGCATCCTATATGCACATACACCCAGTATACATGCAGGTTATGTTTTAAAAGACCGTGCTGTTGTGAGTCTATATATATATATATCACTATATATATTAAAAACCCCAAACCCTATATAGCTAATATATATATATAGGTACGTACCCTAATAAACTCTCGTAATAATGCTGGCCGAGGAGAAGCGACCGCCCGTGCATGTCCGCCCGACGGACATGCCCGAGCAGCTGCAAGAGCAGGCCGAGCTGCAGCTGAAACTCCTTTCGGCCACTCCTGACACTGATTTGGTGGAAGCCCAGCGAAGGGTTGTTTGGCTTCGATATATGAGCAGTTACTGAAGATGTTCGCTGCATATACTAGTGTGATCTAAATGTATAAATTATCTCGTCATAGCTCAGGTTGCAGCTGCGGCCAAAGAATATGCAGACACAAAGAAAGCACACAAGAAGCAAAACAAGCAGGCCGGCAAGAAGAAGGCCCCTGCAGCACAGACTGACAACGGCGTCAAGAAGGACATGCAAAACAAAAAGACGCATACGAAGAAAGCAGCTGCTGAAACGCCAGCAGCTGCAGCGGACACAACAGCAGCGGCAGCAGCTGAGGGGAAGACGAAGAAGCCGGATGATCTTAGCTCGAGCTGGTTGTCAGCTGCAGCTTAAGGTCGCAGTATTAGACAGCATGCGCAAATCTAGAATCAAACGACCGCATCTAGCATCACTATGGCCATGCGTTCTAAGGCAGCCGAACTCCGCCGAGCCCAGATCCCCATCCCGGAGAGCTTCCATGGAGAGCGGGCATCATTTACCGCCCAGATCCCGGGTAGCGACTCCAAGGCTACAGTCCAGTGGTACCAAGGGTCGATCTACGTGAAGAAATCCCACGGTTGTAAGGATGAAAAGGTAAATGTGGATCTCAAAGGAGGATCCACTCTTTCGGTGCGTAAACAGGGGGGTTGCTGGATCCAAGCGTGGAAGTTGGCACAGCGTTGCGGCCGACCCATCTGAACGATCGAGCCTGGTACTAATATATATATATATATATATTTATTTATATCTATTTATTTATTTAAATTTGGTTTTTGAAATTGCGATCGCTACTTCCTAGATCTCTAGATCTCAGCATCTAAGGAGAATGGCAGCCCAGCGATTCGTATGGAGACCTCTATCCAGATTGATGAGTCTGGATGGCTGGATGGTGGGTGACCGCCGTGCAAATTTAAAGGACTGCTATTAGTTCTAGTACAGGGATATGGGGTTGAATTTAAAGGATTGATGATTCACGATCAGGGATTGGAGATGATTATTTTTACTATTGATAGCTTAAATTAAACTACAGCAGCAGGACAGTTTGGGGGTGATCATGGGGCCTCGAGATCCAAACTAGTGCATCTTGATTGCAACCATTGCAGCTGCAGCTTCCACAGTATGCATTAAACCGTGATCCATCTAGGTCCTCCTGTTGCCTAGCCTAAGGTACAAATCCGTTTGCCGCCGGCTCCGAACACGCCGCGATCCTCGTGATGAGCTTGTGTTCGCAGGGGGCATTCAAAATGTCGAAGCCAATGCTGCAACATGTGGGAACATGTACTTCATTTTTTGTGCAGCCACTGAGTGGGTGATGCATGTGAAGATTCGACAAGTGCTGTGTTGTTCAAGTCTGACTGCGATCTCATCTTTTCTTGCACTGCTTTTATGTGCAACTAATATCTAGCAGGCCTTACCCTAGGGCTCCAAATAGCCCAAAGTAGGTCCTATTTACAGACTTTTAGGCCCCAAAGTAGGTACGATTTGCATACTTGGAGCCCTTGCTACTCATGGTTGCCCACCCCGGGCCGGAGGCCTCCTGATTCGTCCGCCATGTCTCTGCCCACGCCAGTCCATGACGAGAGCCCGCCGGTATACCTGAGTGGAGCAAGACTCCAGCTGCTAGTGGCTCTGAAGGCTCCCCTCGTCCTGTGTTTCGCTTGCGATACTACACGTTCTATTTTTTGTGTCTGCACGCATGGCATGCATATGGTGCATACCCCTCGGTCCATGTGAACTTAGGCTCAAGATGTGCGACTACATCGCCCAGACTAACCTTCTCGATATCCACGGGAGAGAGATTTGGCGTCGCGATGTCGAATGTCTCGAGATGTTTGCTGGCTGTGCCAAACTCACCAAAGCTTTTCGGAACTGGGGGTACAGGGCGCCGCTCTGAAGCACTATACCGTTTGCGGCATCGATGGAACTAATTAATCCTGCTGATCAATCCAGGCAGAGCTACGACATCCAGCTCAAAAGCTCGAATGATATTACGACTCCTCTGGGAATGGTGACAGCTGTCTCTTGGACTTAACAACGACAGCTTGGTCGCTTCGGGGTTGGATGGGCCTGAGATAGACCTAGATATATCATCTTCAATCCCCAATCCTAGCGCTTAGCTAGACTAAAATCCTGAAACCTGGCCAAGCTTCTAAAGCTGCGAACCCATAAGTTATAAGTTATAATAAGTAGCACCAAACCCCTACTTAAAAAAAAAAGCCTTCAAAGCCCCAAATCTAGAACCCTGAAACCCTGTGATCAAGTCCCACGCATACTTAAAGTTCCGAAGCCGCCAGTTCAATCCCTGAAAACCCCCACGACCTCTAATAGGATCGCTTTGGCAAGTTTGATAACCTATATAATTATCAGACCTGCCAAAGCGATCCTGTGCTACTCTACACGTTTAGTTCTTATGGTCCCCCGAACCTGAAACCACAGCCAACACTCCTGTCCAGGTTATATATATATATATATTAGTTATATATATATATGCACTATATATATATATCATATATCATATATATATACTACATATATATAGTGTATATATATATATTTATAGTTATATTATAGAAATATACTCACACTTAAATACTCTAGATCTATATATGTATATATAGATCTAGAGTTATATATTTGGGGCTTCACGGTTTCGGCCTTGCTTGTGGTGTTGTTTCTGAGTCGTCCATATATTATAATTATTATAATACACTCAATATTGTAAAATATTTATCTATATATACGTATCGTAGTATATATATATGAGTGAAAACTATATATAATAAGAAGATATTCGAATCGATACGATACGGTTTATATATATATATAGATAGATAGATGGATGGATAGATAGACAGATCGATAGATAGATCTAGTATATATCACTATAAATCCTATAATATCATATTACAGATTAGCCAATATACCCTAGCAACATATATATATATATGTATATATATATATATTAATATTCTGCCGTGGCCCCCATCGACAGGTCAGGGACGTGATGCGCCTCAAGAGCAACGGATTGCTTTGGGCTGCAGTCCCATGCAGCTTGTGATTTGGCTTCAATACTCATGATCAGTTCAAGGTGCATGATCGAGTAGCCTAGCGCCTGTATTGCACGAGTATACATGCCTGCAAAGGTGGATCTTCATGAGCTGCAGTGTGCATAAGCGCAAGCCGGATGATGGGGCCTATGGTAACACCAATCGGGCTACGGTCCGTACGGCCAACTTAATCGCGACACGAACAGCCATGCTGCTCTTGTTAGCACATGTGCTGGATGTACGCTGGGTTGACACATAGCTGCAACTCAGATCTAGAGATGTAGGTTGTGGCTCCAGTGTAAAAGCTAGTTATCATGAGATGCTCGGTCCAGCTAAGATCGAGCAACCTGGCGGCTCGATGTTGAGATTCTTCAGGCCGCTTCTGTATGTCATCCAAAAGTGCCAACCTCATGTATACTTCAAGAAGTTCTACTTGGCATGCTATGGACACTTTGCTCCGAAATCGACGTGGTCGCTAAGCTGACGCTTGTCCATGCCATGCATAGTATCGCTCTATAGGGTCAATCACAGGAGTCTGTAAATCTAACCAAGGCTGCTGGGCACGTCTGCTCTTGTGAAGAAGTTCACTCGGAAGCTTTCGAAGAAGCAACGAAAGGAGCTTCGAGACAAACAACTTATTGCTGGGTGTGGCTTGGTGGTCAGGACTGTTGGACCGGATGGGAGGAAAAAAGTCAGGGCAGCTCCACCTTTGAAGTGGAGCGAACATTACCCCACTGAGTTTTGCAACTCCATCGTGAAGTACAAGGATGAACTCGAAATCGTGCTTTTGCTTCATGTTAATTGTGTCTGCATTGTCCCTCCCCTAATAAGTCTAGAGCCAGCATGCAACAGAGTCGCCCCAAGGCAAACGTGGAAGAGCCGCTGATCGTCGACGACGACGACGACGACGAGGACGATCCAGACCGCCTCCAGTTCCACGCCGAGGAGCTCGTGCCTTGGCTGGGATCCTAAAAGTGACATGAATATGTGTTTTCGGGTGGGTGCGCAGGTTCTTGCTTAACACGGATTTTCTTGGACTTGGCCCGTAAGATACCAGTTAAGCTTTGATCCATATTCTAGTTTCGATGCATCATATGCAATGCTCGAATGCCTCGAGGTATATATGCACAAATAGTGTATTCTCTAGAGCTGCTTAGTGCGATTATTTAGAGTTTAATGTTTAATTAGGGCTTATAACCGAAACCCTAGGCCCTAAATTCTAAACTCTCTACCCTAGACCTGCAACCCTCAGCCCTTTACTCTAGCTAGGGTTTTGGGTTAAGGGTTTACATCCTAAACCCTAACCCCCAAGCTCTCAGCCTGATCCCGAAACTTCCAGGTCGATCGACTCCCTAAACCCTAAACCCCAAACCCGGCAGTTGTCCTAGCAGCCGGAGACAAAAAACCCTGAAGTTTAGAATTCGAACTGACCCCAACCCAGTGAGAAAATAGTCTAGTGGGGTATGAATCCTAAGGTGACCCCTGACTGGAGCTCGGCAGATCTGACCCAGCTTGAGGAGTTCCTTGATCAGGAGGAATCGCAGGGGCGATGGAACCCGGCTCTTTTCGCTACCCTTGCCCGGGGGAGCCTCTAGATTTGCTTGCTGGCCATTTAAATACTAGACTAATAAGGTATCTGGAGTGTCCGAGTGCAAGCTCAATTTAAAGTACATCCGCTCTAGCAGGCTTGCTCTGGTGCATGGATAGGTCTAGACCTTAATATCTAAGGATCTTGATACTGCTTTTACATTAATCACGGCTAGCCTAGCCGTGGTTAATGTAAAAGCAGTATCAAGATCCTTAGGGGGCCCGTATAATATATATATATATATACATATATATATATATATATTATAATAAGTACATATAACCTAGCTGAGTGCTATCTATCTATATAGTCTATATATTTATAAATATATTTTGGTGGGTTTCGATGTTATCTGTCTATATACATGATCTATATGTATATATGTATATGTATATGTATATGTATATGTGTAGTGGGTCTATGTGTGTGTGTGTGTATATATATATATATTATTATTATTATTATTAATGGCTTGTAGGTTGCTAGAATTTCTTGCAACATTTTCGATGCTAAAACCCGGGACCCACACAACTTCAACCCTATAAGCATCCAACCCCAGACCCCACGACGAACAACAATCCTTGTTTGGTCATCATAATCTATGATCATTGCTGTAGACAGCAGCAAAGTGTGTGCACCCATCCTTGAACTCCCTGATCCGCAGATTAGATAGCCCAACCCCTAAACCGCAGTATTTTATCCCCTGCCTGCAAAACCACATGATGTCCTCAAAACCAAACCCCGAATGTATTCGAGCCCACAGCCGATTCTAATTATACCCATGGCCATCCTAACCTATAATATATACGTAACCCTAAACCCCGAACCCTAATTTATAACCCGCTAGGCCTAAACAGCCAAGCCCCAGTGGATAGCGTGGCAGCAGGCACGCGAGGCGTTCCTCGGAAGCGTAGATCGATAGGAGGGTTTTTTGCGCTGTGATGTACGCTTGGGGGGGCCAGGGGCCCCGTGAAAGAGCGTGAAAACGCGTGAAAACGCGTGAAATCACGAATTGCCTGCTCTTATGATCATATAGGAACCCAGAAATGTCCGCGTGATTCCGCGTGATTTTGCGTGACGTGGGAGGCCCTCAGGATTTGGCTTTTAGCTGTGCAGCTAGCTTTTCCTAGCAGCCTCTCGATGTCCGACTCCCAAGACCTGGAGGAGGCCCCGACGTTCTAAATATTATATATTAAAGATATTTATACAATAAACAACGGCCGAACAGGTGGCACGGGCTGCATTGGCGGCTGGGCAGCGGCGCCAAGCTGCAGCCAAGCTTCTGCTGCAGAAGTCCGCGAAAGCTGCTCCAGCGGCCTCGCCTTGCAAGGCAAATAAGGACCAGCCCTTGGCGACTCCGATGAAGGAACCAGCAGCCGGAAAGCGAGCACGCGAGCCCAGAAGCAGCCCTGCCAACACGGTGACCCCCAGTACCAAAACCCCGGATCCCAAGCAGATCAAGACAGAGGATGTTGCCATGACCCCGAAGAAAACACTGTTTGATGAAGGTTCCTTGACCTGATCATGATACCTCCGGGATCCAGCATGTGCAATCATGTGTACTGTAAGATTATAATATTAATTTAGAATGAAACGTAATTGGGCCCAGGTATCGGCAAAGGTTTGAGTACTGGATCCCTGGAATCCGAGATTGCCACCCCAGCTGTGGTCCGGCAGGCTGGGGAAGTGAAGCTACCATTCCAAAGATCGCGACCTAATATGACCTATTTAGCTTGGAGCCCACCTAACCCTTAAGGCATATATTCATTATATAATATACCACTAAATACAGCTTACAGAGAAGATACTACAGGAGGTATCGTACTAGTAATATAGCTAGCTAAGCTTGATCATCATATAAGCTTGTCAGGCTCGCGAGGTGGCTGGGTTGAACAAAGGCGTTTCGGAGGCTTTCTTGGATACCGTGCCCGACGACCCTGAGCCTGATGTCCTGGCGATTTGTAAAGACCTCGAGACCCAGATGACATTCACGGAACCTGAGGAGCCATCGCTAATAATGTATGTATAATGTTTATCGGTCTAATCTATATATATTAAGGGTTATCTAGCCATCCAATCCTCCAGGAGACTTCTGCTGGATCCAGGACGACCGGCGCCGGAGATGCCACCAGCCTGAGATGGAGAATAGAGTTATATGGTGTTGTTTAGTATATGGGACGGGTAGTAATAGTAGTAGTAGTAGTAGTAGTAGTAGTTATTATAGTAGTAGTAGTAGTAGTAGTAGCGTTGTTGTTGTTGTTGTTGTTGTTGTTTTATTTGTTGTTGTTGTATAGCAGCAGTAGTAGCAGTCGTCGTCGTCGTAGTCCTAGTCGTATAGGTAGTACCAGCAGGTAGCTATGGTAAGTACTAGTAGTATAGTAGTAGTAGTAGTAGTAGTAGTAGTATAGTAAGTAGTTATAGTAGTAGTAGTAGTAGTAGTAGTAGTAGTAGCAGCAGTCGTAGTCGTATAATGCTACTATCTGTTACATACTACTATTATTTATTATAATAATAACTACAACAACTACAATTGCAACTACTACTATATATACTATACTACGAATACTATACTGCTACTGCTGCTACTGCTATATATACTATCTACTACTACTACGTACTGGCTAGCCTAGGTACCTGCCTCGGACGTGCCGGTGCAGATGGATCCGGAGGCAAAGCAGATCCCGGATTCTGGCAGCAAGAACAGTGGCCCTTCGACTACAGATGTGCCTGCAGCGGTGGTGCCGAACAATGATGAGGCGAAGCAGATCCCAGATTCTGCCAGCAAGAACAGTACTGGCCCAAGCCTAGCGCCTGCAGCGGTGGTGCCGAACGAGGCGAAGCAGATCCCGGATTCTGCCAGCAAGAACAGTGGCTCTTCTTCGACTACAGGTGTGCCTACAGCGGTGGTGCCGAACGATGAGGCGGAGCAGATCTTGGAATCTGCCAGCAAGAACAGTGGCCCTGAGTCGGATGCGCCGGCTTTGAAGGTGGAGCTACAGCAGGCGAGCCAGCTACTGGAGGCACTGAAGCAAGTTGCTCCGGGTGCCACTCAGGCAAGTCTTCTACGCCCTGGAACCATCGATTTTGCAGAGCTCATCCAGCAGATGCAAAACCTGCAAGCTTCGCAGCATGGTGGATCAGGGTCCAGTCCGGAAATTGCGCTCAGCCAGGATGAGGCCTCGAAAAGGTCGGCTGACGATGGCGAGAAGGTCCACTCGGATGCCAAGTCCATGCCTCCTCCTTCGTCGATTCCTGTGAAGAGGCCGCCCCAGGAGGTTTTGCCCGCCACGAGGCCGAACTCCCCAGCCCCGCCCTCGCTGGCACAACGGGCTGCAGCTGAGCCTGCTCCGGAAGTTCAGCAAGACTTGGAGGCTGCTGCGAAGGATATCCAGGCTTCGTGGGGGAAGTAAAGTAAATATAATATATTATGATATTGAAAAAAATATATATATATATATATAATTATAATTTATAATATATATGCATATACCACTAATTCTATTCTACGTTTTCTGCTGGCTACGACGACGACTTAAACTACATACAGCTACTACTGCTGCTGATGCTGCTGCTACCACATCAGCCCTACCAAGGGGGGTGACCACCCATCCTGTCACCCCTCCACACCGATGGCCGGGTGTGGGGCACCCGGGCCGCTGCCATTAGGCACTCCACTGTCGTGGCCAACAGGTTGGGGATGCAACCTGAGCAGGGCGATGAGCTAATGTGCCTGCTGACAGTGGTGCGCAACGAGTGCGGGAATCTGCACTGCGGCGGCTCATGGGTTAGTCTGGAAGGCCTTGCTACCGCCACCACCATGACGACGTCTACATACTTATATATTCTAAATGTTATATACAACTACGACGACGACTAGCAGTGTACTTTACTAGCTATAGCTACGTACTGCAGCTACTGCTGCTGCTGCTGCTGCTGCTGGTACTGCTTGTTGTCGAAATAATGAAGATAGATAGTAGAGTTTATTAGATAGATAGATACATAGATGATGAATGGATAGACAGAGATAGATAGATAGATAGCGACGATATAGAGAGAGTATATATATATAGTAGTGTGCTAGTCGGGGTAAATTATATTGCTTGTTCGACTCTACATCTTGTCTGAAACAGCCTGATCTAATTAAGTCCAAGAACCCTACAGCCGAACTCAACCCCACGCATGAACCCCATGCCATCAAACCACAAATCGATAACCCTAAGCCGAATTCCCTCTTAGCCCACAACCCGCAAATCGTCACCAGCTGAGACCCTGAAAAAGGCTTATTACTTAAGGCAATTAAGAGCATTTCGGGGTCCTATATAACTCGGGTTTAGTTTTAGGGTGATCTGGTTTGCAAGGCTACAGAGCTTGGGTAGCCCGGGGGATGGGGGATTTGATAATTGTGGAGGCCTACGTGTTTGGGTTTTCCGATTTAAATGTGTGATAAACTGGAGACTCCTTTAACACCCTGGCCCTGGCATGCAGGAAACCAATGGCCGTGCCTGCTGGATGCGATTCTCAAGATCCCTCGAAGGACACGTTTAATTTAATAGACAGGATCCGGAGTCGGCGGTTCTAATAGCATACGTTTACCTTGCATTCGAAATAACTACACCCTAAACCCTAAACCCTCAACCCTAAATCTAACTCATGATCAGGACCCGATTGCCCACTAGCCATCACGCTCGAGCTGAAGCGCTTGACCGTGAACGGCAAGAGAAGCTCCTTGGTTGCAATATAATAGGATTGGCCGGATTATCGGGTCGTTGGAATCGTTGTTATCCCGCATGTGCCCGCCCAGACAAGAAGAAACTTCATGAGCTCTTTGACGAGTTCGTCATGAGTGGCGAGAATTGGGGTGCGAGTCGTGTGCAAGCCGTGTACCAGTGGATGGAAGCGACTTCGAACCAGAATGTTTGGCGGTGGATGACTCGTAAGGCTGCCGAAACCCACGTGATCCCCAAACCCAATCCTATATAATTTAAACAACATGATCCCTGCAGGCACTCTTCCGCCTCTACGAAGATGAGAAGCTGGTTGATGCACTGGTGGAAGAGAAGGTGCTGTTATGGAGCTCTAAAAACTTAGGTCTAAACCTTCATGGTATAGATGCTGTCTCGACTGCAGGAGCAAGACCCCCTCTCGTGGAAGTACCACCCGGATTTCCCGCAGAAGAAAGTGCACCGGTCGCATTCTAGTGAGCTTGGATTATTTAACTATGTAGGGTTTAGGGTTTAGGGTAGCGTAGCCCTAGCAGGTTACGTTCGTTATGATCATCGAGCTAGAGTATCATTATTGTTATTTCTCCGGCCCTATTAAATATAAAGATTAAATTTCTAGCCCCCGGCGATAAAGTCTACAGCCTAAGCTACTCGATCGCATATTATCATAAGGTAGTTTTTTTTTTGTTCGCTTGGCCGCTCCCCTCCCGCAGGAGATGAGGTTGTTCAAATGCTGGGTGGATGCTACGGAAACCAAAGAGCAGATGCAGAAGTACCAGATGGATTTCATTCGCGAAGGCAAAGCATCCGACAATGCGTTTGTGCCCACCGATGATGATCAGCAGCAGGGAGATGACGACACCGACTCACAGGGCGGCAACAAAAAGAACAACAAGAATAAGGAGAACCCCAGGACGATTAAGGCGAAGACGACCGAACAGCTCGCCAAAACCGCTTTGTGGTTGCATTGATCATAATCACTCATATATATTGCTAGAAAGTATAAGTGCATGTATGTGCTTGCTAGGCTGTGGTGACGTGCAACACGTACCTCCTGGAGATCAAAGGGCACCGGACTGCATTGGAAAAGAACAATGTGCTACTTGTCATGATCAGATCTAGAAACTTGTGTGCAATCATTCATTTGGTTCGTTCGCTGATATATCGTGTTCGGTCTGAGGGGCCCGGAGCTGGTGGATGCATTATGTGCAACCATGAACACCCATGGTGCCGTGCTGAAGCAGTACGTGGAGCAAATGCAGGACCGACCACAATCTATATAATGAGTGTACATGCATGTACATGTTCCATACAAATAACGTAGCAACAATTGTACTGCTGCCAGGAGCTGCTTGCAAAGCAGACCACCGGAGCTGAGCTCGAAGATGCGCTCCGCTTGCTGTCAACGGCAAATTCGAATTACAAAACCGCGAGCAAACACGTCAAGCTCCACCAGGCCAAGAAGGGAGGGAACAGCGCCGGTCCCAAGGCGACGGGCAAATCAAAGGCGAAGGCCAAAGCTCGTCACTGATCTAGTGTACAGATCGCGCACATGTGTTTCAAAGCTGTCATGTTAGCTGGCCGGTGCTTGTGTCTGGAAAGCTGTCTCTGCATGGCCAGCTTGAGCCTATCTACAGCTTAAGGGCTTTGGGGATTAGGGTTCGGTATCCTTAGCCTTAAACCCGACCCCACTTAGTATAATTATCTGGGATTCTTCTCTAGCTGAAGCCTGTCAGGACAGCAAGGGGTAGATGCAATAGATCATGTGGCCGCAGATGCAGACGGTGCGAAAAAGGATGATGTGGCTTGAACTCTTCAACAATATAACCCTAAACCCTAAACACTCAACCCTCAACCCTAAACCCCAAACCCTAAACAACGTACTTATATGACCTCATGATCTAGCCTATATATAACCTTAAACCCGATCAGGCCTCTCAGAATAAGCACTTTAAACTAAATCTGGGAAGCTTTATTCCAGAATCCCGAATGTATCCAGTCATCGAATATCCTCTACATCCTCTATATCGGTCTTGATTTCCACACTCCAACTCCATTAACTGATTCTCTTGCCCCTCGCAGATGATACAAGCTTTGCCGACGTGATGCTTCGCAATTTGGCGACTGGAGTACTTGGTCTGTAATCTAGACCTTACAAGTGCAATTAGCCTTAATTTTTTTTTTATGTGGGTACATGTTCTCCTGAAGATCAATCCCAGGAATCCACGGCTTGCGGTCTCCAAGCGACGGCTGCTGCCATGCTCCGAGAATCCCACGGTGCTGGCAGCCACCTCACGCATTGCATCGCGAAGGCAGGCGCGTGGGGGCGGCATCCCCAGAACGTTTCGAGGGACATCTTCAGAGCTTTGAAGCTCCCTCTAGTGATTTGGCCAGATTCAAAGTGTAATATTGTTCTCATATTGTAAGGTTCTCACCCGTAACAGTTAAATCCTTATTATTTAAAATTTATTATACCCAAAACCTTAAAACCCGATAAACCCTAAAGGAACCCTGAGCCCCCCCGATTTTTCCATATCCTCGCTCGCTCATCAGGAACCATACTACATCAAAGTTCCCATCCGGAGCCCTGAAGACCGCAAATCAGAAACTGTCATGGACCTCCCGGTGATTCTTCCGCATGAACTATATGCTGTATGGATCGATGCCTATCTGCAATTGATTAGTCGTCGTCATTTAGGCCAGAAACCATCCTGCATTTATATGCCGCTAGTAAGGAGCAAGGGCTCATGGACGTCTCCAGCGAGGCCCTTGAGAAATATTGGCAACACGTGAAAGCCAACTGCAACCACGAGACACCCCCGATTGGCTTCGACCAACGATCTGTGCCATTGGGCTTGTGGGGCGATGACGCCCGGTTCAATAAAAAAGGCGAAAAACTGGTCCTGTATACAATGAACTCGATACTCCACGAACCCAAATGATGCTTGGCCGTCGATAATGCTGTAGCTTCTATAGTTGAGGTACTAGGGATTTTTTCTATGTGGCCCTATATATGTTGGTCGAATTTGGGTTCCCCGAGGGAGATTATTATTTGCCTAGCTAGCGCTATCCAAGACCGGCAAATGCACCGCTACCCGCTGTTTACGATTCGCGAGCACCTCTGCCTTCCTGGTGGCCAGACGTTACGGCCAGTTTATAGAGCCCTCGCATGGAGTTTGAATGATCCTGGTCCTTAACGCTGATGCAACCTTTTCATATTTGCAAATTATCATAAACAAAACCTGAACCCCAACTTGCCAAAACTCCCTAAACTCCAGAAGCCCTATATACCCCAAAACTCTTTAAGCTTCTAAACCCTAAACACCAAAGCCAACAAGACCTATAAGCCCTGAAGCCCAAAACTCCCTAATCGAATAAACCCTACACCCCGAAACTCTTTCAATTCTGGGCTTTTCAAAACTAAACCCGAAATCCCAAAGTATGTAGATCTAAACTAATAAGAAAACCCTTAAGACCTAAATCCCCAAACTCCACAAGCCCAGGTTCTCTACAGCGGCAGACATCCAACAACCGGACCAGACTACCAGCCCCTCCCGAAGAACATGACCAAAAAGGCCGGGCAGCTGATCGACGGAGGTAGCTTCGGCTAAATATGCAGATCCATAGCTGGAATTCTCAGATAACATGATCATCGCCTAAGCCTTCTTGGGTATTTTTATGCAGCTGGATCCTGTATTCGGTGTTGTATATATAGGCCTGGTTTAGGGTTTTGGGGTTTATGGTTGGGTGGTTATACATAATTGGTTGCTCTGATCATGATTAGCTATAGGTCGGAGCTGCGTCGTGACGCAGCACCGCGGCGACTGGAGGGGGTTCAAGGCGAACTACCATTGGAAAGCTCCTTATATCTGTCACCAATGTTTTGCAAAGCAAAGCGGAACTGATGGGCATCGGGATCGAAATTAGCATCATGAGTAATACTTCCTTTGGTCTATACATCTAAAACCTATATTAATATTAACTAGATAAGTTTATGCGTACCCGGTGTATTCGAACATAATCCTCGAGCTCATCTAAGATGGGCTTCAAACCTGTTGCGATGCCATGACCGGCGGAGTGATGCAAACATCATAGCACAAGCTATGGCGAACGACACCATCAACCCGTTGGTTACCCTGGTCGGATTCCGACCATCTGACCAAATCAAATTTTGTTCCATGCATACAGTAAATTTGGGCTTTGGACAGACACATGCTGGAAGCTGTTTGGAGTTGCTCTTGTCTTTAGGATGCTAGACTTGCAAGGTAAGCTTTTGGGTTTTTTTATGCTATATGGGTATATAAACCCTAAGCCCTAAACCCTAAACCCTAATAAGGGTCACAAGTGCAAGCTAGGCTACTGGGGCAACCATCCCGATTTGTCTACTGGGCTTCGAGCAGCAAGTGTTGATTTTAGACGGTGGGCTCGGTCACAAAGGCCCCCAGTGGAGCACCCTGGTATATAAAAATGCTAGATTGATGTGCTGTGTGTGTGTGTAGTAAATTCAAGAATTTAAAACGATTCGAAGGCATTCCGTCCCAATTATTACAGCGGGGATGCTGCGAGATGCAGATGCAGGCGACCACGTCTGTTTAACACTGAAAGCGTGGAACATCAGAGTGTTCCTTGCCTATTTGGATGTATGCCTTTTAAAGCAGCTGCAGCTCGACGAAGCTGCAAACCGTGAACCGCTTGCAGAAGTGCTTCTTGCTGCATGTGCTACACGAGAGCTTGTTTATTGGTTCTTGGAACAAGAGGCAGCTGACAGACGCTACCTGCTGCCCGAGCAAGCACGAAGTATTTGCAATCATGGAGATGAGTACCTCAAGTACGCCCAGAAGCTCTCGATTTATGCTTCGACTCACAGTATTCTACGTTGGAAGGTCTTACCAAAAATGCATGCAGCTCGTCCTTATAATATGGTTTCACATATTTCGTGCGAACAGAAAGTTTCCATATGCAAGTTCAGGTCTTCAAGCATCTGAACGAAGACATGCAAAAATGTCTGATATCAGCAAGAAGCTTTCATGCCTTCGTCGACGAGGACTGTGTTCTCCAGTGGAAAAAACTAGCTCAGAATATGTCTTCGAATGCGCTGGAAGAGAAGATGCTTTTCCGTTACCTCTTGCGGCTTGGAGCCTGCGGTCGGTGAAGCGAAAAAGATTTCGAATCGAGGATGCTATTCCATGAATGGGTGTCATTCGACTACAGTTCCTTGAGAGGGTTCTGGTTAAATTTGGTCATATACATCCTGACCATGATCTTCCAAGGGATAACGGCATCATTTATGATCTGAACTACCCAAATTTGGACACGTAGCTAGATTGCTGCATGTTTTAAAGTCCCAATTGGTAAACCCTTGGGGGGCCTTTAAATGCCACTGCAGGACACCCAAAAGGCCTCCCGGAGGACCTACATGTATGTGTGCCAAAATCCCCGACGTACCCTCTAAACCCCCCTATGTAGTCGTTTCTGCCCAACGCAGGCAAAAGTATAGTGATTCGGCATACTTTGGAGCGCGTGGGACTGGCCTGCACACGCGTGTTGCCCATCTTGTTCCTCCGGGGCGGGAGGGTGAAGTTCAGCCGGGGTTTGTGGGGAGCGATAAGTGCTATGTTCTGTGGTTCCGGCAGTTGCGCCGCTTGCAGGCCCTCTGGCAATCCTTGGCCCGTAATACGGCCACTGATGCGGCCCAGGTGTACCGAGCTGGTCTGTGGCACTCAATTCGCACCGCTGCTGGGTTTAGGCCGTCTTTCGCTGAGTACTGGCCCCACCGGGCTGTGCAGAAGGATGCTGATCCGCCCCGTGTGCCTCTTCATCTGCCGTGCCCTTCCCTCGCTGAAGGCCTCTTTAGGACTTTTCAAGCCAACGTGCAGCAGATGGAACGTGAGCTCACGCGGACCAGGCAAAAGCAGGCGGCGGCTCGGCGGGTCGAACACCCGATGCTGATCTTCAGGGACTTGCGTGCTGCCCGGTCCCAACCGGTGGAGTCGATTGTGGATTCCTTGTCGGTCGATGTTGCTGAGGTGCAGCCTGAGGATGGTGCGGTTGTCTTAACTCGGCCGATTCAGTGGAACCCTTCTGGCGGTTTCTACCTGAACCAAAGTCCCGTGGAGGTTCACCACGTGGAGCCGGACATGTTGTGGGGAGCGTTCACCCCAGCTAAGCCCGGGGACAAGGTCACCCAGATGCGGATCGTGGCAGATCTGCCTTCGCTGTTTCGTGCTTTTGGCCAGCATTGGTCTCGTTTCTGGATGCGGCATGAAAGCATTGATGCTGCCCGTTGGGCCCAGCTCACGGAGGTGGAGCCTGCCACCGCGGTTCCTGCCTACACCTGTGTGCCATTAACGGTCTGTGATTGGTACGCGGAGGTTCGGGCGAAGCATGCTCACACGGCCACGGGCCCGGATGGAGTGTCACGCCAAGATCTGATGGCTCTCTCCCCCGCGCTGACGGAAGAGCTGGTTGCTCTCTGCCATGGAGCCGAAGCTACGGGTCGGTGGCCGCGGCAACTCTTAAATGCCACGGTGACGGCGGTGGAAAAAACGGAGGAGGCTGAGGCGGTGGGGCATTTTCGTCCGATCTGCGTTTTGCCCTTGCCCTACAGGGTGTGGTCGTCCCTGCGAGCACGTGCGGCCTTGAAACACCTTGCTGCGATTGCCCCGGCAGACCTCCATGGCAACCTGCCTGGGCGGACTGCAGGCGCAGTTTGGTTTCAGCTACAGCTGGAGCTTGAGGAAGCAGCGATCTGGGATGAGACGGTGGCAGGTGCGTTCCTGGACCTGTCTAAAGCCTTTAACACCTTGCCCCGGACGCCTGTGTTCGCCCTCGCGCTTCACTATGGTATCCCAGCCGAGGTGGTCAAAGCTTGGAGTGGGGCAGTCACCATGTTGTCGCGGCGATTCCGGATTCGGGGTTCGGTGGGGCCGGCCCTTCCCAGCTTCACTGGATTTCCTGAAGGGGATGCCTTGTCTTGCGTGGCCATGGCCCTTGTAGATCTGGCATTGCATAGGCACCTCAACGGTCCGTCCACTCGCGGCCTGTTGGAGACCTTTGTTGATGATTGGCAGGTCAAAGCCAATTCTGCAACGCGAGTTCTGGCCGCTGTGGCCCGGGTGGAAGCTTTTGCTCAAGCATGGGATCTTGCCCTTGACCCTGGCAAGATGGTGTTGTGGGCCTCTTCTGCAGCGGAAAGGCGGCACTTCAGACAGCAGGGCCGGCAAGTGGTCCATGCGGCACGCAACCTTGGAGGCCATCAGGCGTTTACCCGGGCACGTACCAATGACACAATTAAGCAACGGCTGCTCACTCTTGACTTGTTGTGGCCGCGCCTGCGTAGCTCTTTGGCACCGCTCAACCAGAAGTTCCGTGCGTTGGTGGCCGCCGCCTGGCCGAAGGCCCTTCATGGCATCTCCAGTACTAACTTGGGCGCCACCAACTTTGAGCAGCTCAGGTCGGGAGCCATTCGTGGCCTTGGCATCGGCAGGCCTGGCATGAACCCGGTGCTAGTGCTGAGCCTTGTGGAGTTTCCACTGTGTGACCCGGAGTTCTATGCTCTGTGCGCCTCTTTCCGTGATGTTCGGGCCTTTGCCGCTCCAGAGCGTTTCAGTGCACTGTTGGCCGAGCTTCTTGCCGGAGATAGGCGTTGGGCCCCGGGCCCGGCCCAGGTTTTCTTGGAACGGTGTCATGCTGTTGGCATGGCTTGGTTGCCGGAGCAACAGTCTCTGGAAGACTCCATTTCCGTCTTTGACCCGTGGGCTGTTTCTCCACAGGAACTCCAGCTGCGGTTGACGTTTGCTTGGCAGCGGCGAGTCTGCAGTGACCTTGAGGATCGCCCTGGGTTTGCCGGCCTTTCTCAGGTGGACCCCCAGCTGACGCGCTCTCTCAAGAAAGGCTGGGAACCTACTGACCGACTGCATGCCTTGCACTCCCATTCAGGGGTGTTCTATACCCAGGATGCACTGCGGCACTTTGGTGATGGCGAGCCCGAGACGTCTGCATGTAAGTACTGCGGCGCCCGTGACAGTGTTCGGCACCGTGTCTGGCACTGTCCTGCATTTGCCGACCAAAGAGCCAGCCTGGATCGTGGTGGCCTTCCTGATGCGGGAGCTCTTCCTGATGCTCAATCGCTGCATGCATGGGCTCTGCGACCGAATTTGCGTTGTGGCGCTCCCTTGCTGAGCTGCCTGATTACTCGGATGCTTTTCAGAGGTCTGACGTCCATGAGCCGGTGCTCCAGCTGTTTACCGATGGCAGCTGCCTTTTGCCTCGCATTCCTCAGTTGCGGTTGGCTGCATGGGCGGTCATGCACGCTAGCCTTGACGGCCGGACACCGGTCCTTCTTGCTTCGGGACCGCTGCCAGGGTTGGTCCAAACTGCGTTCCGCGCTGAAGCCATGGCTGTGCTTTCTGCGCTCACTTTTGCGGTGCAGCTGCAACAACCGGTCACAATTTGGTGTGACTGCTCTGGTGTGGTGCGAAAGGTTGGAAGGATGCTGCACGGAGACTTCAGCTGGAGGCCCTCGATGGCCAATGCCGACATTTGGAAACGCATCTTGGCACTGCTTGATCGGGTGCCCTGTGGCACGCAAATCTGCAAGGTCATGGCGCATGTGGAGGAGCAAGACACCTCCTCTGTCCTGGAGGAATGGGCATTGGCGGGGAATAGTGCTGTTGACAAGGCGGCTGAGGCGGCCAATCTGGCTCGGCCGGAGTGGTTTTGGGAGCTCTGGAATGAGGTTCGTCGTGACTACGCCCTGCAGTCCATGAGGGGAAAGATGGTCCTGGAGATGCACAGAGACATCGCGCGGGCGGCGGTGCGACGCAGCCCGGCGCCTGCTGTTGGTGGTCCAGATCCTCCTGAAGGCCCGATGCTTGCTGTACCGGCTTGGCCTGGCCCTGTTCCCGCTCACCTGCTACGCTTTGGTGGTGACTATGCCCTACGACTGCATGAATGGTTGCGCAAGCTTGCCCAGGAGCCAGCGAGGCCGCAGTGGTATTCTTGTGCGCAATTGTATATTGCCTTTGTCTTTGATACTTCGGTGATACCGCCGGTGTATGACAGCAAGGCGAGGTCGTGGCGAAGCTATGCCCCTGGGGATATTCAGCTACATTGTTGCAGTTTTTCTGAAAGGGTGCGGATGTTCCGGCAACACATCAAGGCCTTGCTTCATGCGGTGGGTGGAATGATGGGAGTACAGGAAGTTCGACCTTGCTCGAGTGCCCTGGCAATCAAGATGTCTTCTTGCTATGTGCCGCTTTGTCCGAATTTGTACAGAAGAGTTGAAAGCTGGCTTGCTCTCCAGTTTGACGGGGGAGCATGCGTTCAAAACGGACGCGAGTGGGCCTGCTTGGCCTTTCCTCCTGGGGCGTGAACGTCTTGGAGACGGTAGGTTTCCGCTTGAGCCGAGGCCTAACCATCAACCGAAAGGTGCCGAAAGGGTTCAGGGTTTAGGGTTTAGGGTTTACGGTATGGCATGAGGTGCTCTGTCTGCCTGCCTGGGAGGCCCATGTTCTAATGCTCGTCATCTAGGCTTCCAGGGACCTCATTATTGGGTCCTTAAGGGGTCTAGGGTCCTAGCTATAAGGTCCTTGCAAGCTTAGGGGTCATCATGAAGATTTTTTATTGCCAGCCGGTTGAGAAGATCTTTTTCTGTTGCGAGAGTTGTCGTTACCGCCACCGCAGTGGGACATGCCCAGAGAACCCAATACCCCTTAATTAAGGAATATACCTTGAATCATAATATTAAGGCCCCTATAATTTAAGGTATATTCCTTTATTAAGGCGTATTGGGCTCTCTGGGTGTGTCAGATTGGCAACCTGAGACTGCTGCGCCCCTGAACCGAGAATTTGCCAGCAGGAGTTTTTGTTGTGTTTTGAAAACGCATGTCAATGTGTAGTTCTCGAAAATAGGGTCCCTTTTAGGGTCCTCTTTTATAAGGGTGCCATATATACTACATTTGGGGACCCAATAAAAGGGACCCTAGTTTAGAGAACGACCCACATGGTCTTCAATTCGGGAGAGAGAAAAGCATTTGGGGTGTAGGTTTCCCGCAAGATTCTCTCAATGCTCCATACTAGATTGGTGCCGCAAAATCGACACAGAACTTGCCATGCACTAGTTTAGATGCTGCGTGAGTGAGCAAGTGAGGGAGTGAGACAGTGAGTTGAGCTGAGTTGAGTGAGTGTGTGGAGACTGAGTGAGTGCATGTCTCTGTGTGTCTCTCTGTGTGTGTGTGTGAGTGTGCACGTGTGCGTATGTCTTGGAGGAATCATACATAAACGCACATGCATATATATATATACATACACATGTGCATATACGTCTGGTGCACCTCCAAAAAATACAAAATAAATAACTCCTCGGATTTGCAGAAGCACAGATTTGCAGATTCGCAGGTTCGCAATTTCGCAGATACTTGCACGTTCGCAGATTCTTTGACTCATAGATTTGCAGATGGTCGAAGAGTCGGGAATCTTCAGTACAGCCATCTAATGTTGGTTGAAGGCATCCAAGTGAAAATTCCGAAACCGTCACGTGCCCATTTCGGTGGGACTGCGGGCTTCTGACCCCAAAGCCCTAAACCCTAAACCCCTGAACCCTAAACCCCTAAACCCCTAAACCCCTAAACCCCAACCCTAAAGCCCCAAACCCTAAACTCCCTAACTCTACCTGAACCCCTAAGCCCTAAACTCCAAGTCCTAAAGTCTCAAGACCAAGCGCTGAAGCCGACACCTTACCACGAATACGGCGTGCAACAGCAATTGTATAATTCCCAAAGGCTCCATGTGCCAATATAGTATAGATTGTGGCCCCAAAGAACCTATATAGGGACCCCTTTAAGGCATAAGTATACCCATTTTAGGCACATGGAGCCTTAGGGATTTCAGATATTTGTAGAACGTCCATGGACAATCTAGGACCCCTTGATACGGTCCTATAGTCTCTAAAACCTGAACTCTAAACCCTAAGCCCTGAGTATTAGACCCTATAAACCCAAAGCCCAGAAAAGAGCCACAGAACATCCGGGCGAGGATGCCACCCGTGCGGGCTTCTATTCCATTATGAGACCACCGGAGCCTGGAGACGAGGACCACTTCCCAAAACCCTAAACCTTAAAACCTTAAACCCCAAACCCTAAAACCCTAAACCCCAAACCCTAAACCCCTAAACCCTGAACCCCTAACCCCTAAACCCCTAAACTCTTTGAGCCCTATGGGTTCCTCTAGGGGCTCCTTAAATGGAGTTCATTTTTAAGGGTTCCTAAAAGGGCTCCTTCAAGGGTTCCTTTAAGGCTTCCTTCAAGGGTTCCTTTAAGGCTTCCTCTAAGGGCTCCCTCTGAGGGTTCCTTTAGAGACTTAGGGTTTTTTTGGCTTGGGATGCAGGGGTTTCGAGTCAAGTGCCCCAGGGAATCGAGTTTTGTCCAGACATCTCAGAGACCCGTGGCTTGGGTGAAAGTCCTTAAAAAAAAAACCTCAACCCTGAACCCTAACCCTAAGATCTTTAAGACCCTAAACCCTAAAAGTGGGTAGTTCATCAGACGTCCAGTTCAAACTAGGTTGTAGGCTCTTCCCGTGTGCCGAGTATGGAATGTGAAAATTCTTGGGGTTTAGGGTTTAGGGTTTAGGGTTTAGGGCCTGCCCGTAGGAACTTCGAGAGATGTTGTCGTCGCGGTGTTTATTATGTTTGAGAAAACTGTGCCTGTTCTTCGGAGTACACAGTGCGCCTTTCCAAGGAGTTCTGACGCCGCCTGCATGTGGTTTTATTCTTAAACCCTAAATCCCTAAAGCCCTAACCCTAAATGCAGGTGGTGTGCTTCCAGCAAAAGCACTGGCTGCAGCGTGGCATTGTGGAGGATGTTCGCGAAGAGGCGGCTTCAGCATAGCATATGATTGCCACTACCGCTACCGCGACCCCGGTGACCACTACCTCTACCACTGCCACTGCCGCTGCCGTTACCACTAACACGACTAACACTCCTCCTCCACCACTACCACGACGACTTCTGCTACGGCTGCTGCTGCTGTCACTGCGACTGCTACGACGACGACTACACCACCACCGCCACCACATCACCACCACGACGACGACTACTACTTCTACTACTTCGACAACCACCATTATCATTATGATTATTACTACGACTACTACTACTACTACTACTACGACGACGACGACGACGACGATGACGACGACGACCACGACGACGACGACGACGACTACCAGTACTGGTACTAGTTCTAGTGCTAGTAGAGGATCTGTGACGACTGCTACTCATGTTCCTACGACTGCTGCCTTTGCCACCCTCTACCGTTGGCACGGGAGACGTTTGTTTAAAGCTGTTTGCCCGAGGGCCCAGCAATTCCGGGTTGTGGTTAGGGTTTGAGGTTTAGGCGATGACAAAGTTACTGCTGGCTTGAGCAAGAGGTTTGGGGTTTTGGGATGTGCGCTCTTAGCAGCATGGAGCACACATCTTAACCAAAACCATGAACACCAGCATACCGTAGATGAACAGCTAAATAGTCCACGACTATTTGGCGATGCATGTTTAAGAGTCTAGCTGTCGCTGAAGGCTGCCATGTCGATATGCGACTTGTGTTCAGCGCTGCCCAGAAAGACCACCAACCCTAAGCCCTAAACCCCCAAAACCCTAAACCCTAAACCCTACACCCCCCTTCAAAAACAAAGCTAAAGCCCTCAGTTCATCGACTCTACTTCCTCTACCCTCAGGTCAGCAATAAGAACCCTAAGCCCTATAAACCTTAAACCCTAAACCCTATATACCTTAAGCTATAAACCCTGGACCCTGAATCCTATAAACCTTAAGCCCTAAACCCTTTTTTTCCCTTAAGCCCTAAACCCTTTTTTTCCCTTAGCCCTCAAGCCTAAACCCTGAGCCCTATAAACCTTATATATAAGCCCTAGAAGGTCAGCAATGGCCAAGACGGCTTGAAGGCCGATGTCACGGGAGCCCGGTCCTCGTGATTGGGAAATTTCGGGGTTTAGGGTTCAGGGTTTAGGGTTTAGGGCTTTGGGGGTTTAGGGTTTAGGGCTTGGGGTTTAGGGTTTAATTGGGGAGTTTCGGGGTGTAGGGCTGGTGGTTTAGGGGAGTTTCGGGGTTTTAGGGCTGGGGGTTCAGGGTTTAGGATGGGATTTTAGGTCTTGGCGTTTAGGGTTTAGGGCTTCTTGTGAGGGTTCCTTTTCGGCTTTAGGGTTTAGGGATTTAGGGTGTTTATGATCATATATAAGGTTAGCTTACTGTATCGAGGCGGTATGTCAAAGCTTGAATTTGGACCGTGGGACAAGGGAACTCCTGTGTTCCAATGCTGGGGAGCCTGGATATTCACTGAGACTGGGTTCTTGTTAAGGATGTTGATTTGAGGTGGGTTTAGGGTATGTGTAACTGAAACTACCACGTAGGTGTGTTGGGCATTTTACAGTTTCTTTTCCGGAGCTTAAGAAGATGTTATTTGCGAGTATATTCAAAAACTTTACAGGGCTAAACCCTAAACCCTGAACCCTAAAGAACTTCCTTAACAAGAGCCCAGGAGACGGGTTGCGGGGTGTTTAGTTTCGGGTTATGACTGCCGCAGGACAGGGCCTGGAATTGCGGTTTCGGGTTTTCGGCTTTAGGGTTTGAGTCTGATCTCTTTGGTTTTTTCAGTAGGACTGAGAGGTGAAACGGCCGCCATGGGATTGGTTGGTCCAGCAGATGATTATTATAATATATTCATCAGTTAGTAACTAGTACCCTAAACCGTAGGCGGCGAAAGGGGGAAGCAGGTCTGGTTCATCTGCTGGATCAGCGATGAATTTTGCCACGAGGTGGTTGGAAGGTCAAGCGGCAGCGGCTTTTTCAGGAGCTTGTCGCCGCCAACTACTGGAAGAAGGCCCTTGGCCCCCCTGCCCACAGGCAGGTCTTGATGTTTAGGTCCTCTGTGAGTGGACCGGGGCATTTCGTAGCTTTGGCTCCTGCGCGCCGAGAGGATGAGGTGCCACTTCGCGATTCGTGCGGCTGAGGCCCTTCCTAGGTCGAGTTAAATCCACTTCAAAGTTCAAAGGCTCTAAGCTCGAAAAAACCCACAGCCCAAGCCCTACCTCCGGAAACTTTTTGGCTAGACCCTAGACATCAAGCCCTGTAAATCGATGCTAAGTTCCTTGCTTGATACCTTTTGGCAAGGCGCAGTTAACAAAAAATGTAGGAGTTTAGGGTTTAAGGATGTTTAGGGTATATAGAGGCTGAGCGAAAAGACTTATGCTATGCTGGCTGGGGCGTTTGGTTCACGACTGGAAAGTCTGTTCTGACTGTCCTCAGTCCCCATATTATTACTATTGCCTATATGTTACTAGTCTTGATTATCACATTCAGGCCACTCTCGCCCGAAATCCTGCTTGAACATGTGCAAGAGCCCCCAGGAGCTTTGTACAGCATGGTCTTACACCCCTACCCCGCAAACCACCAATTCTCAATCCACTTCGAAGCCGCTCAAGCCCCAAACCGAAACCCCTGAACAGTCATACCCTAAGCCGAGGCCCCCTAAACCCTAAACCTTTAAACCCTTAAACCCTAAACCCTTAAACCCTTAAATAGACCCTAAGCCGAGCCCTAGACCCTCATACCCTCAGCCCTAAACCCGAAACTCTCGCGGAAAGCGCCTCGGGCTGTTCTGCGCCCTAAGCGCAAGGTCTTAGGGTTTAGCGGCTCTCTCTCCAGAGACTCCAAAAAACCCATAAGTAAGGAATATACCTTAAATTATAATAGGAACCCTAAACTAAGATTTAAGGTATATTCCTTGATTAAAGGGTTTTCGAGTCTCTGGGTCTCTCAGGCCATGGTCACCGTGAAGCAACAGGCCGGCTGTGCTGTCACCGCATCGGGGGCTCGGTTTAGAGTTTAGGGTTTAGGGGTTTAGGGTTTAGGGGTTTAATCTGCGGTGCTGACGCACCATACACGGCGATGCACAACGTCTTTTTTTTGGGACCTGGTCTTTAAAGGAACCGTTATGAACTACGAAATCATGCTTTGCTCTTCCTGGTGACTTCAAAGCCGAGACATCTGTCAGTCAGTCTGTCTGTATGCCTGTCCGTATGTATGTGATGCGATGTGATGTGACGCGATGTGGTGTACTGTAATATGTAGTGCAATGTAATGTAACGTAATGCAATGTAGTGTAATGAATTGTAATGTAATGTAATGTAATGTAACGTAACGTAATGTAATGTAATGTAATGTAATGTAATGTAATGCATTTGTGCATGTATGTATGTATGTATGCATGCATGTAATTATGTACACAGCCGTTGCGGGAGATAGGCAGAGCGAGAGAGAGAACACGGTCGTCAGACAGGTAGGTAGATATAAAGATAGATAATTCAATACCTATAAATAAGTAAATATATATATATATATACATATACAGATAGTCCTTTTCTACTTATGCAGACACATGGATAGTTAGATAGATAGATTGATAGATAGTTAGATAGATAGATAGATAGATAGGCAGATAGGCAGATAGATAGATAGACAGATAGATAGATAGATAGGCAGGCAGGCAGGCAGGTAGGTAGGTAGGTAGGTAGGTTGGCAGATCGATGGGGGCATGGATGGATTCTTTTTGTACTTGATACGATCCATGACCACATGATTCGGTTTAGGTTGATCCTAAGCAGAAGCCGCGATGGCTGAATCCTGAATTACATTTCTCACTTCAGTGGTGCCTGAGCCCTAAAAAACTAAACCCGACTGCCAGACCGGAGGGAGCCATGCTGAGGGATAAAGAGTTCAAGAAAGGCTCATATCCTAAAACTTCCACCACCACCCACCACCACCACCACCACCACCCCCGCCCCCAAAGAAAAAAAAATAATGAATAAAAGTAATAAAATAAACAATAAAAATACATAATAATGAAATAATAAATAATGAAAATAGAAAACGGAACGGAAGCCCTGGTTCCCAAAGCCCTTCAGGCCAGGAGCCCTTATAGTACTGCAGTACCCCTTGTGGTCGTACTTTTCGAAACCGTTATATCAAAAGGAGGCCTGGCCCAATCCGAGGGGTGGGAGTCCTAAACCCTAAGCCCTAAACCCTAAACAGAAAGAAGGGAGCATTGCACTTTGAAGCAAAAACTAAACCCCAAGCCCCTAAACCCCTAGACCCTAAACCCTAAAACCCTATAACCCTGAAGCCCTAAACCCTAAAGCCCTAAACCCTAAACCCCTAAACCCCTAAAGCCCTAAACCCCCAGACCCTAAACCCCGAAGGAAACACTAAACCCCAAGCCCCTAAGCCCCTGGGCCCTATATAAACCCCGAAGGATGGAAGTCTCTTCCCTAAACCCGGAAGGATGGAAGTTAAACCCGGAAGGATGGAAGTCTCTTCTATTCCTGGGCTGTTTTCCTGGCCACCGCCAGCGACCAGGAGTGGGGATTCCCAGCCACGAAAAAACCCCGAAGGATCCATGTACCACCAAGGTTCCATGATTTGGGTTTAGGGGTTCAGGGTGTAGGCTTAGGGGTTCCATGATGGGGCTTAGTTTAGGGCCTAGCTTAGGGGTTCAGGGTTTAGGGTTTAGGCTTTAAGGGTCCATGTACC
>CAJNJA010006332.1:0-17012 GCA_905231915.1 Symbiodinium necroappetens
GAGTAGTAGTAGTGGTAGTAGTAGTAGTAGTAGTAGTAGCGTTAGTAGTAGTAGCAGTAGTAGTAGTAGTAGTAGTAGTAGTATCAGTAGTAGTAGTAGTAGTAGTTGTTGTTGTTGTTGTAGCAGTACTGGCAGTACTAGCAGTAGTAGTAGTAGCAGCAGTAGTAGCAGTAGTACCAGTAATAGTAGTAGTAGTAGTAGTAGTTGTAGTAGTAGTAGTAGTAGTAGCAGTAGTAGTAGTAGTCATGAAGCGAACGGCACCCTGCAGAAGCCTTAGGCTTGCTTGAAACAATCGAGCGGAGAGGTGGTAGTAGTAGTAGTAGTAGTAGTTGTTGTTGTTGTTGTAGCAGTACTGGCAGTACTAGCAGTAGTAGTAGTAGCAGCAGTAGTAGCAGTAGTACCAGTAATAGTAGTAGTAGTAGTAGTAGTAGTAGCAGTAGTAGTAGTAGTAGAAGTAGTAGTAGTAGTAGTAGTAGTAGTGGTAGTACTCCTCGTCGTCGTTGTTGTTGCAAAACTCGAAGTAGAAGTAGAAGGAGCAGTAGTCCCCGTAGCAGCAGCAGCAGCAGCAGTAGCAGCAGCAGCAGAAGCAGCAGTAGCAGAAGCAGCAGTAGCAGAAGCAGCAGTAGCAGCAGCAGCAGCAGGAGGAGGAAGTAGTAGTAGCGTAGTAGTCGTAGCAGTAGTGGTACTCGTAGTGACAGTAATAGTCATAGTCATAGTCTTGGGAATCGTAATGATAATAGTAGTAGTAATGATATCAATTGTAATGATAGCAATAATACTGGTAATAAATGGGGCCCTGCATCTTGGAATTGAAGGTGTAGCTCGTACGACAGTACTTGTACATGTTGGCTTCATGTTTCGACTTGTCGCACTATCTTATTAGGTTTCAGTGTACTTCAGAACCCTCAGAATCGGATGCCCACTCACACGGCCATACGCTTACTCTGCGGATGCAAAGACGCCAGAAGCTTAACCCAACATTCTATCCGAGGCACCACGCACCTCAAATCATGAACCCGAAAAGATGAGACCGACACCACTGAGACCCTTAAACCCAAAGACTCAGGTGAGGAAGGGCTTCGAAACTGAAACTTAGAAAGTCAAGCCCAGATATCAAAGTCATATGAAGACATTTTCTAGCCTTCAGTCTACTGAAACCACTAAAAGCCGGCGAAGCCCTGCAAAGCTTTATGAATGTCCTTGTCGCAAAGGGCCGAGATCACGTCCCTGGTTCAGTTCAGGGGTCGGTTGCGGTTCGCATTGTCTTCCGTGAGCTCCTTCTCTACTGATTTAGGTCTGTGGATGCCCAGGTGTGAGGATTGGGGTCGAGGTTTGGGACTGGGAGGGACTTTAAAGTTGTCGGATGTGCCATTGGATTGTGAGGTGACCGAGGGCTCTGGGATGAAGCTTCCACTATGCCTTGAGCACTCAAACAGAATCGAAGAGTTTGCTAGCTGCAGCGCCAAACGAGATGTAATATAAAGCAAGGCTTCTAAACGGGTTTTTCAAAACGTCGCCAAGCCTGGCAGAAAAATCCGAACCCCCGAAGACCCTCCCCGAGCCTCGGCTTGCTCCGGTAAATGTGCTGCAACTGAGCAGGATTCCAGTTTTGAGGGTCGGCGTGTAAGGATTGCTACTTCCCAAACGAAGAATGTGTTGGTAACTGTGTCGGTTCCTCTCGTGTCTGACAGTCGACGCATCAAGCATGCGTGGTTTCAGCCATGTATAGCGGCAGCTCGCACCCGGTGCCGAAGTCAAGAGTGTGCGGGTATTCTCGGCTGAGCAACAAACAAAACCCTTTTCCACGCACTCAGGCCCATAATACCCCCAAACTGGTGCAGATCTATGGCGGCCTGGGTGCTCAAAAACTGTGGCCCATGGGTTTTTGCTCTGGTCCGAGCGAAGAGAGTAAGACAACGATATGTGAAGACGTATATATGTATATCGGTGGAAAGAATGATGATAATGCTACTGTTCATGATGGGGTGGTGGTCATGATGATGGTGGTTATGATGATGATCATGATGATGATGCTGATGATGGTTTTGATGATTCATGTGGGCTCGTGTATTTAGTCACATCCCTCCGCAACTATGCTCCTTCTTCTCATTAGTTTAGAACTTGCTCTATCATGTTGTGTCTACTCTACAACTGCTCCATAGCCATGCCGATATCATGGCTAGGATCGTCAGCATCATCATCATCACCATCACCACCAACACCATTGTAAACATTGTCATCCTGAGCATCACTTATCATGTCATTCTAGTATTCTAGTACCACTAAGGAGGAATCCACATTAACGTCGCGACAACACCGCGGGATAAACCCTGAAGCCCGGACTGAACCCAAAACAGTACAAACGACAAACCTAAAACGCCTGAAAAGAAGAAATTAAAGTGGCGGGTGCCCGTAGTTTCGGGGTTCTAGTTTCGGATCGGCTGCTGAGGGTTTCGGATCAGAGCATCATAGTTTCGGCGCCCAGTTTCGGCAGAGCAGGAGTCTGGCGCCAGACCGAAACTGACCATGTCCGGGTCCGGAACTGTCCCGGACCATGTTCCGAAACTCCCCCCGAAACTCAGCGCCGAAACTACCCTAAAAACCCTGAAACTCACAACTTCCTCGAAACATTCTACGGCAACAAGGACTGTTCCTCCTCAATTGTAGGCCCCTGCAGCGTAGTAGCACAACAAGCCAACAGTCGGTCCCACTCTAGTGGACCCCTCAACCCTGTTTAAAAAAACCTTATACCTACTCGTATCGTCCGGGCCCCTCTCCCCTGAAGCCCCAACAGAATGTTGGTCTCAAAATGAAGTGCCTGCAGATTATACACGCACGAGCTCGACCCGTTGGAGAATAAAAGCTCCCCAAACCCGTGCGCTTTGTTTCAGGACATAAAGTTGGCTAAGCTTGTGCTTAGGGGTTTCGGCCCATGGTGCAAAGGCGCAGATGCTCCCACCAGCCTGTGGAAGCGCATTGGCTTCCGGAACCTGACAGACGGCTTGGGTTCTGAGTGACCATGCATGGCACATCCCCCATCGCTCGAAACCTGAACTCACGCCGAAACCCCTGAGCGTGCCAGGTGCTACAAAATCTAGAAACTTCCATGGGAGTGGGATAGCGGTCCACATAGATAACTGCATGAAGAGAAAACTCCAGGCTCTCGATCTGAGCCTGTACGGGACAAAGAATCTGCTCCAGCAGAGCACACAAGCAGAGCGAAAAAACGAAACGGAACCTGCGAGGATAGTCACAACCATGCTTACCGTCATAGGGCAGGGGTCTCAAGATTAAGGACCTCAATCAACCAAACCGCAGAAGTAGAACCCATATTCAAAGCACTAATAGCAAAGACCTACGTAACGTCAGACACTCCATAGCGACCCCGCACCAGAAGTGCACCTCCCCGGCAATGCACTTCTCCAAGACCTGGCGCTTTATGGCGGAGGAGTTTCGGATTCCATCTCTGAAGGGTTTAGGGTGGAGCGTAGTTATAGGGACTTCCTTGCGGGCATTATGACATGCAACAAGACATAAGGCCTGACATGCATGATTCAAGGTAGAAGACTGGGGTCGAAATCTTGAACTTCATTTGAAGTCCTGAATCTAAGGCCTCAGGTAGAATCTACGGCGTGAGAGCCCTTGGCCCCTTGATCTGAAAAACAGGAAACCGCAAACCTATGCCCCCGAAGACAAATCCCAAAGCGTTCACCCTGAAGCCTGAACGCTAAACCCGAAAAACCCACCGCAGTCTGCGGATTGGGCCTGTGATGGGTCCATGTCCTCGTTGCTGCTCATTGCCTTGCCAACAGTCTCTGATTCTGGCTTTGAAGTTTAGGGTTTTGGAGTTTCGGGTGTAGGGCCAGTTTACGGTTTACGGTTTTGGAGCTCAGGGTTTAGTTTAGAGTCTAGTGCTGTTAGGAAGACGAGGCTTCCCGTCGTTCCCACGTGCCCTCTCACTCCAGCTCAGGTGTGCTCACGAGATCTTGCCGAGTCTGTCAAGCACGTACAGCCCTGCTTGGAATAAGTTTCAGCTGGGGTTTCGGATGATTTCCGGACTGTAGGAGGGCCAGGATTCTGGATTGCAGGGCTGCTCGCTCAACCTGAAACTTCTCAAGAACGCTTCAGCCAAAACTTGTGAAAGCACGCAAATTGCTCGGACTTTCTCCTCGCAAGACGCCAGCCCGAAACACACTGGAGAGGACAAACATAGCATAGACCCCTATACAGACCATAATAATGCCCTGAAAGAGACAGACCGAAAGACAGACCGACAGACAGACAGGCATATGCATATTATATGTGTGTACATACACATATCCATACATCCATCCATCCGTCCATGCATGCATGCATGTGCATACATATGGATATATATATATATGTATGTATGTATATATGTATCTATCTATCTATCTATCTATGTATCTATCTATGTATGCATATATATATATATGTATATCTATTTGTTTATTTAATTATATATATATATATATATACATATACATATGTCTATTTATTTATCCTTTTCGTTATATATATATACACATGTACATACATATACATCTATATATATATATATATGTACATACATATACATATGCATGTATACATATATATATATATGTACATACATGCATACATACATACATATACATATACATATGTGTATGTGTACGTGTATATAGATATATACATATACACGATGCACCTTTTTTGGTCCCGGCGGGTCTTCGGCCTCTCCTTGGGCCGGCTGCGACCCCGGGCTGCTGGGCCGAGATTTGCAGCTCGTTCGGGAGCCTTTTTTGTGGGGGGTTTAGGGTTCTAGGGTTTAGGGTTTAGGACTTAGGGTTCTAGGGTTTAGGGAGTTTAGGGCTTCAGCGTTTGCAGGTTTAGGGATCAGGGGCTTAGCGCTCAATGATGAAGGGGTGAGGGGTGTGTGATTTCGAGTTTACGGTTTTGGGGCGGGTTTGTTGAACCCTGTCGGCACTCGAAACACAGTCTCAATCATTATTCTCACACTTGTTGCGATGGGTCTGCAATTCTGCTGCAGCTCCTCTCACTCCTACTGCTGCTGCCAGTACTGCTAAGTGCGAAAACACTCATAGTCCCTCATACGAACGTTACCACAAGAATCCTACAACGACACTCCCCGTTCCTTTGTAGCGATGAAACAGCCCGTCTTGAAAAGGCTTAGAGAAGTCAAGCAGTGAGAATGCACTGGAAACCAGGAACCGAGCTTCTTGGGCAAGTTCCCCACGATACAGAGCGACCAAAGGAATGCGCAGGAGGGAGGTTGGAGGGAGAGAGAGAAAGAGAGAGACAGGGAGAGACACAAACACACCCCCGGAAGAAAGCAAGACAGACAAAAGAGACAATTCCACAGGGGGTATCCTCCAGCAACCCCAAAGCCTACCTACAGTCCTAAACCGTAAACACAGAAACCCTAAACTTGCAAACCCCCAATGGAACTCCAACCTGAAAACCCGCCACCCAAAACCGAACGTACCCTCGAAACCCCCCGAAACGTGGTCCTGCTTTTTGCTGCTGAACGACCTTTCGGACTATCATGTTGGACAAGACGGCTAAAAGAGAAAAACGTAACTCCCACAAGCATGTGCAGGCTGCAGATTTGGATGCTGCGATCGAGGGAGTTCGTGGGTTGGAGCTCTGCCAGCACAACCTACTCGTGGTTTGCAGTGTTATGTGAAAACAACATCCTCACACCACTTTTGTTTCCAGAAGTCTATGTGAACCCAACACCGGACAAAGCCAAGCACATGTCTTGGGCGTAGGACCCGAACTAGCACAACAAGTACCTCCTCCGTCTTCCTAGTAGCTTTTGAGCCTTCTGTGAGGTTCGATGCCCGTGTTCCCAAGACCAGATCCGTGTTGAAACAGAAAGATCCAGCGAACTAAAACCTCCCGTGATTTCACGGGTCACGAGATGTGGCGCCCGGGGCACCTGGCACAGTGGAAAGCACAAACATCGACCCAAGTGTCCAGCACCTGTTAGTCAGAAGCGACCCGAGTGTAGCAAACTCCGAACAGCGGCAGGTGTGATGTTTGATGTCAGGCTTCTCACTGAGGATTTTTGGCATGGTGATCGTATTGGCGGCAAGTACTGCTACCAGAACTGAAGAATGGCAAAGGAAGCAGCGCAGACAATGACACAATAGAGGCAAGTACTAACTGTAGACAGACTGTCACACTCAATCATGTCCTGACCTGAACGGAAGTGAGGAGGTCGCAGCATTGGCCCGTCTTCTTTTTTTTTACGCGCTGGGTGTGCCCCATTGGTACACGTTCCGCACGAGTTCTTGCAGGGCTGCGACGTCGATCGGTTGCCCTCGGTCTTTCCCCAAACGGAAGCCTGCCGCGTTCCCAAGACGAGGCTTGTGGGGCTTAAGGCTTCGGTGAAGTACGGTGGGATCCGGGGCTCCTGTCTAACTTCGCAGCTTCTTTGGAGCGAGTCCCAGATTGGTACATCAACTTCGCCTGTCTGGGCATCGCTGATGCATTCGCATCCATGGGCCGCGGCTGCAGCGGAGTACTTGGTGAGCCAGTCCTGCGTCGGACTCAAAACCAACAGCTCCTCAACTGAAGATTTAGGGATTTAGTCAATGCTTTCATGGGCGTAGGGGTTGCACAACAGGCTTCAAGCAGGCTCTTCTTAAACCTTACGGAAGCCGGCTGTGGAATACATCACCTGCAAGCACAAACACTGGTCATACTCGCAAAGTGGTAGATCCCGTCGGCGTCTGATGTTGATGGGGCTATTAAGCATGAGCCTAAACCCTCAACCACTCCTGACCCGAGGCCGAAGCTCAAAGTGTCTTGCCTCAGCCTCACAGACTTGCACCGCCTGTGAGATAGCATAAGCTCAAGAAGATGGGACCGCCCACGGAACCTGTGCCAATCTTCAGGCCCACGGTAACCTAACTGATCTGGCTTTTTGGGTTGGTCCCGATTGCATAGATGATTACTCGCTTCATGGCCCAGTAATGATTCTGGACTTGCAGAGCCCCTCCTGCACGTTGGATGCATTGATACCGCCCGTGAAGCCAATTGGTTGGCCCTGGCATCACGGCAAATGAGAGAGAGAGAGAGAGAGAGGGAGGAGCGAGGGAGGAGCGAGGGAGCGAGGGAGCGAGGGAGCGAGGGAGCGAGGGAGCGAGGGAGCGAGGGAGCGAGGGAGCGAGGGAAGGGAGGCCGATTTCCGCTACTCACGCCAGCTCCTCAGCGTGCGACGCAATGTGCGAAAAGAAGCCCCAAGAAAGGCTAGTTTCCACACTGCTCGAAGCACAAACTCTGGGCGCTAGACTCTAGACTCCAAAAGCCCTAAAATGGCCTTCTTGGGATACTCATGCGGGATCTCGGGCACCGCATCGGGGGCCGTGCCCGAGCCGGCCGAGTTGTCGAAGAAGGCGACCAAGTTTCTTAGGGCTTCAGGGTCGAGGGTGAGGGCTTGGTTTGGGGTTTGGGGCTTAGGATTGAAGGAGTACGGTTTAAGACGTTGCTTGCAGTTTGCGGCTCAGGGTCTGCAAGCGGCGCCAGGTCTGAGGCCTAGGCATTTAGGCTTAGGCCACATAGCATGTCGAGCTTGAAGCTTAGAGCGAATTAGGGCATTCAGGGGTTGCTAGTTCTGCAACATGGTGAAATGCAGAGGGTGGGGCTTCACGACTTCACAGGCTCATGGGACATTGAAAGGCACATTGCCGCTGTTCTTGTTCTCATAAACCACCGACCGGCATGTATCTGAGGTGATAGATTTAGGCTGGGGGTGCGCAAGGAGTTAGATGCGAGCTTGGCAGATGTATGCATTTATTTGCAGTGGAACGAGACATAGGCGTAAGGCTTCTGTGAAACGACATCAACACCTTTACCAAACCCTCATGCTGCCACCCACATCAAATCCGCACAAGGGCTTGGGCCAAGTTGACTTGATCAGGCAGGGCGGTTCCAGGTTTTCGATCTTCGGACGTCGGCTTTTCGTCTAACTTGAAGGTGCAAACATAAAGCAAGTTTGCGGTGTAGCACATTCAGGCTTTAGGGACTCAGGGTTTCGGAGGGTTGGATGCGGGGCCATACTGACAGCCTTGTGCCCGAAATTGCATGCTAGAGGTGTAAGCAGGTTCTCCGAAGAGCGACGGGGCATCGATGCAATAATTCGCATCCTACCTTCAGCACAAGTGTTCCTGCCCGGAAAGACGAAGCAAAACGTTCTGTTTGCAGCCAGTGGGTTCCGCACCGGCTCACCGCGGTTCCGTGCCGCTGAATCCTGCAGGTCATCACATCGAGCTGTGTGTCCAATACAGGACCTACAGTACTCTAGCTAGTCTCACTAAGTCTGAGTAAACCAAGAGGTTCATAGTTACATGACCGGCCAGACGAGCATCTGCTTAGCATGGATTGCACCCTTTCAGACGCTTCAAACGATGCGTTTCATGTTGACGAATGCTGAAGCTTCAACCCAGATCCCGCCATGACTGAAGGAGTTGCAAACTGTGTGGTGACGAGAACTCCTTCTGGAGAAGCTACCCTAAACCTCTCCATGCTGAAAGACACATCCCAATCAATGCGTGCAGGGGCTGTGCCTTTAAAGACTGAAAACCTCGGAGCCACCATTGCCCACAAAACCGCACGCAACGAATCCCAAAGTCTTTGCAAAAGCACCAAACCTTCATGCATAAGGTCACAGCTCATGAAAGTCTTAGCTTTCGTAAACGCTGAACCCTCAATCTAGAACCTTGACCGCTGAGGCTTGGCGAAATCCAAGCCCTTCCAGGATCCTCAAACCAAGAACTTTACCAGGTTTCTGGCACAGCCCTTTTTAGAGTCTGGGCAGTTACGCCCTTGGGATTTCGGATTTCCAACATGTAATGATTTGGGAAATATGGTTTGGATTTAAGCTTCTTGGACTTCCTTGACATCCCATCCCTCCTGGAGGAGCTTCTGTACGAAAGGCCATGAATCCATCGCAGGCGCTGAGGCTGAGGCAGGCCGCTGGAAGACCGGGATCAGGAAAAGGGTCCTGTTGCCAACGGCATGTTGTTTAAGTCTTATCAACACCACTTTCCATAAGAAGAAGACTGTCACTGCTAAGTCTGCTACGTGGCTTTTGCCGTTTCCGATTACCTTCATCATAAGAGTCCACTGCAGCGTAGCTGAAAGGAGCTTGCAAGTGATCTGCACAACACCAAGGCTTCAAAGTCTCTAGAGAATCCTCTGCCTACAATCTAAGGAGTCTACAGCTACTCCGAAGCTTGCAGAGCGCAAAGCTGCACTGAAGCGAGCCTCAGGGTCAAAGCCCCACCTCCCCAACCCTAACCCCGACATGCTCCCTGCCAAGCGGCTCGGGGTATCGCTCTGAAAGCTCCACGAGCTGCTGGGCGCTCTTCCCCCAAAGGTCACCTGGCATGAAGAGCTCCGTCGACAGGCCTCTGGCACTGATGTTCACCTCGTCTTTGCAGGTTTCGGGTTCAGGCTTGCGGGGTTCCTGAATCCCGAGCCCTTCCCTCCTGAGGAGGACTGGGACTCAGGCCTTTCGGGGTTTGGCTTGGAGGTTGGGAGCCTGAGGTTGAGGATCTGCATGCAGGGCTTGAAAAACAAACAGCCATGGAACTCAACAGTTTCAAAAGCAGCAGACCCCAAATCTCTGGCACAGACCCGGCCTGGCCTGGATGTGTCGTGCGTGGTATTGGCTGCAGAGCACATCGACAAGACGCAGGGTCTCCGGCTCTCCTTGAAGCAATGCCTTGCGTTGTAAGGCTTAGGGTTTAGGCTTTTCGGGTTTTGGGCTTGGGGCTTAGGGTTTAGAGTTCAGGGTTTAGGCTTTAGGGTTTGGAGTTGAGTTTTGAGGTGTCCAGGGCCTAGAATTTGTTGCTCAAGGCTTCTCATGCTCGAGAGCTTCGCATCAGGGATCCGGCTCTGGATTGTAATCCGAACAGCCATTGAGCCAGTACATCCACCTTTGTCTCTTCACCAGGAACCTGGAACTAAACCTTAGAACCTGTCGCCACGCGACCTTGTGCATGCCTATAATTGAAAGCTTGCGCGGCCCCTTGTCTAGCAGAACTTGCGTCAGAACATACGGCAACCAGCCTTGTTCAAGGAGCCAAGTCTATTGAGCAAGACCCCGTGATGCATCCTGCAGTCTTGGGAAGATATCGACGGAGGGAACCACGAGGATGAAGCCAAACACTTTCCAACAAGTTCGAAGCTCCAAAGCACCACAGTTCAAAGATGCTCCAGTGTCCTCCGTCCGATTTGTAAGTCGCTGAAAACCAAAAAACAAAATCCCTAAAAAAGAAGAAGAGCCCCAACCTTATCCCACGCACCGGCCTCCATTCACATCCAACATCCTAGACTCCAAACCCGAAACCCTGAAAAAATGCAGCAATATCTACAAAATCGATAAGACCCTTCCGATAGAGGACGCAAGCCGAACAGTTCAAGACTAAAAGCTCATAGAATAACCAGCGTCAAGACCCGTTCAACGAGGTTGAAAAGAATGTATTCTCGAAAACACAGTTTCAAGCAAATGCCAAGAGGGATGTTACAATCAAGACACAGGAAGGCGAACGCACAAGAAACTGTACAAAACGGGTAGAAAAGCAAAGAGGATCCCACGAGTTGCTCGACAAAGGCACACGGGTATCCGGAACGTGAATACAGATACTCTGAAGGCTTGTGCCCTTTGGTCGGAAATTTCGGTTGGTGGGCTCTTCTTATTCTTCTTCTTGGCTTACGCACTTCATCCTCAAAGTTTACCTGCCTTCTCCGCCATTTTTGCTGGTTTACCCCGACTTTTCATATGCCCAACCGTCTCTCGGTGTCTTTGTCTCTCCCTTTCCTAGGCCTCTGATGACCCTTACTGTGGTTTTGACGCAAAGGCCCTCCTGGCTCTGAAACTCCAGATCCGACTGTCAACCTTCAACTGCATATTCCGAAAACCCGAAGCGATAAACGAGCGACCCTCGACTCACGCCTTCTGCTGCCCCAAGCACTGTGACATAGGGACACTCCTTCGTGTTGTTCAGGTGGAATGAGAGCCGCGTGTCGGGTGGCATAGTCTTGATCCTTTTTGTGGGCAGGAGTTTAGCAACACTGCACATGACACCTGGGCTTCGGTGAAAATGACAGGAATGCAGCTATCCGGCCTGGATATCAGCCTGTCCAACCTAGGGTCCTTGGGCTTATCGTCTTTGGATTAGAAGGGGGTTCTCGCATTCGTGGTGCGAGTGCCGGATATGAAGCAGAACTTTCAATCTTCACCACCGAAGCAGCAACAACGGGCAAGCTAGCACAACAACCAGCAGCAGCCGCTAAAGGACAGCAGTACCAGGAACGACATTAATAGGAAAGCGAGCCACGACAACCACAACAACACTATGGCAAGAAGACCAACCACAACAGAAAGAGTGTTCCGACAAAGCCTAGTGTTATGATATGCTATATCTTGCCTTGCGCTTGCTCAACCTTCAATCGCCATCGTCTCGGTGTACCTGCTTGTCTGAAACGGCCATAACCACAAAGACGTGTCAACAAGTCCTGAAAAATACGTCAAATGCAGCGGCAAATCTGGTTCTTTGTCTGTGAGTGGAAATCAAACTTTCGAGTTGACAGACCACTGCTCACAACATTGAGTCGGAGAACCTGTGCATCTGCGCAGGGTCAGCAAACATAAATGCAAATGCATGGCCCGTTCCATCAAAACCCTGCTACACAAGAAGGAACAAGAGCGAATACAACGATCATCCTTTCGATGGTCCCGTCTTGGATCCTGTGACACAGGAACCAGAGTGGAACTCTCCCGCCCCGGTCTTAAGGATCAGGATTGATCAGGCCCGAGATCAGGCACAAAGCCAGAAGTCCCGAACAGCTCAAGTTCGGAATGCTGCATAAAAGAGCCTTCAGCCCCTTTGGCCGAAACTCATCTCATCGATCTCATGCCACGATGGATAGGTTTCGCCATTCGGATATCGCCGGCCCTCAGATGTCGAAGAACAATGGAATTAAGCGTCAGGCTCAAGCATCAGATTCTAGGGGATCAGAATGGACTATTCACCATGAGCGGTCTGGATGGGGACGATACACCTGTCACGAGATTGGATTTGTTCACACCTGGACATCGCATCTACAAGTTTGAGAAGTACATCTCGCTCCCCCGTAACTCTATTTTGACAGCAGCTTCCCCTCGTCAGCACACAAAGGTGGCGACAGGTCGAACGACTTCGGGCACAGACTGCAGGGAAAAAGTCTGGGCGGCCTTCCTAAGCATGAATCCTAAGCATAAGGCCTTGCATCCCGGGACCAAGTCCTAGTTAAATCCTGAAATCCAATGATCCAAAACCCTCTCTAGACTTTGAAGCTGGACCCTCGCCTCCATAGAGCCATCGGGAAGGTAGCCCGACGCTGGCAGCCAGGGATAGCCTTCAGGGTTTAGGCTTGGGGTGTCAGAATTTGGTGTTGTTCTTTGGGTCCGCACGCTTTTGGGGCCTGGGGCCTTAGCCTTCGGGCTTTGACTTGCCAAGGCTCCATTTGTTGCAAGTCTGTGGGACTTCGCAAACTAGGGGGAGTGTCATCGGGAGCCCAGTGTGAGTCCATGAAGAAGCCTTCCTTCCTCCAAGGGCTTTTCAGCCCTTGGTCTGAAGATTCGGATGTTGGGGTTAGAGCCGAAGCTTGAGGAATCTGACTCAGGGACTTGTGGCTTACTATGTGGGCGCCTCTCTTGAGATTGCCTGAATGTAGGCCATGAACGTCAGGGATTTACGGGGTTCGGCCTTTGTCTTGACGATTCGGGCTTGACGCTCGTTGTTTCGGGGACTAGGCTTCAGAGGCTCGTGTGCACATCCAATTTCCTGGTGCAACTATGAAGTGCCTGTACCTGAGCCTGCAATCCTCACTCACATCGCTTGGCAACCCTTCGTTGGAGGACCACTTTATATAAAAAATTGTAGGAACGTTCTCAGGAGGTCCCTTGTTGGAGGTTAGACAGTCTTCCGAAACGTCTCAAAAGACTCGCAAAGTTTCGAAAAGACTGAGCAAAAGAACGAATTTCCTTGAAGTAGCTGTGGAGGCGAAGAAACTGAACATTTTGAACACCTACCCTAGCAACCTTTCTGCCACGGCCTCACCAATTCTGCCACACGCTTCCAAAGAACTTCCCTGGAGTCCTTCCAAAAAAGACGTATGAATGTATAGATCCAAGAACTGCGACAAAGGTCGATAGGCTACCTTGGTGAAGGTTCCATCGGGATTAGAAAGCCAAAACAAGTCGGTAGATTTTGGTTTGTTCTGAACTTTGCAATCTGTGACACGTGCCTAAACGGTGCGCTTAGCGGAAGAAATCGTCTCTGAGACACGGAACGGAACCAAAAGCGGTGCCTTGATAGGCCAGCTGGAATGCGGCGACCGGCACCACCCGGCAGGCCGCCGGCGGGCTGAAAAGCTCCGCGAGGACGTCCTGCTTAGGAATTCAACGGGCTTTTGGGTTGCAGAAATTACCAACCGATCACGACAGATCGTCAAGGCCCGCGGGACAGCCTGCTGAGCCCAAACACAAAAACGGCACCATAAATCCTAAAAACCTCACAGCATTTAGCCGGCCGACATCTGACTAAATTCATAAACCCCCCTCCCCTACATCACCCAAACCCTCGAAAAAGCCACAACAGAAACGGTAACAACAAGGCCAGAACCGAGGCCTATAGACTCCTTAGACCCCCAAAAGAAACCAAGAATTGAACCCGAGACTCCAATGGTTCAAGCCCTACAGGAAGCTTGCACCACCGATCAGAGGCGTCCTTGGGCACCGTGTTGTCCAGACCGCAGATGCCAAATTCCAGGCACTCTGCGGTCGCCATGCCCCCACTTCGACACTACCGTGTTGAGCTTGAGATCCCACGCATGGGCCCCCGCACTACCCGAAGCCTTCAGTGTGAGTTCCAAGATAGGACAAAGACTCTGTAAGGAACATGTTCACGTGCGAGGAAGACTCCACTCTCAACACCGTGGCCGTGACTTGCCAGAGCCACGTGGAAGTTTGGACGCGCAGAGAGACTCGGCGACTTTTGGCGGGCTTGGGCTTTGTGGCTTCAAGAGGCAAAGGATTTGGGAGGAGGAAGAGGAGGCGAGGAGGAGCAGGAGGAGAACGATCGCGACGACCATACTAACCATGATGGCCACTGTCACCGTTGTCTTCACCATGACCATCCTCATCATTTCATGTTCATTTCGCCAAAGAGTGGTGCTGCTGTCATTTTCCTAGTTATCAAAGTTCCCTGCAGCTTTGGCACCCATGAATCCACGTCATCGGAAGCAGAACCTCTCGAAGAGCCTGAAAATCGACAAAATGATTGTGCTCCTCCAAACACGTTGCCTGGATTTAATGTTTAGAAGCAAGCCTATATCCGGCAAAAGAGAAGACCTTAAGCTACCCACCTCACGACTCACCACCAACACTTCTGCAGGGGTTTTGATGTTCCGGGCTTCTGCCGATTCACTAAGGTGTGAAGTTGTGGTTGCAAGGTCTTAGGTGCCTGCAACACGCAGCCTTTTCCATCTTCCTCACTCCAGTCGGATTTTGCGGTTGGGCTAGCGGGGCTTTGGTGAGTTGGAGTGCACAGGTCGTACTTTGAGAAAGGACCTAGTTTCGATCATCAAACGAAGACGATTGGAACATCGAGTGAATGTTTGGCATCTCACCCCGTAAAATATCAACTCTCGAACCCCCACTTTCTTCCGAACTCTGTGCTGCCCGCGAGCCCTTGCAAGACAGCACTTAAAATGCCACCGGATGAAACCCTTCTAAACTGCCACTAACTCGAAGGCTTAGGGGCACCGCCGTTAACCTGTTCAATTATAGGTGTATGATTATATAGACTCCAAAAGGCTAATGGTTGCCTGATCAGCTACTAAGAAAAGATCTTAAGTGGGCTCAAACTAGAACCTAGGGACCAAGGGGAGGGTTTGAGATTCGCTATTCAGATTCGCTACGGGGTTGGATCCCGGACACACATAGGACACTGCAAGGATGAAAAGAAGCTGCCGCAGCAACCCCATCAGCACCAGTGGTTTTTAGATGATCCTGTCCATGCGATTCAACTGGACACGACCTGACTTGTAGTCGGCCAACCACTTTCGCCGGACGACACTCAGGACCTCATCACGGTCACTTCGTGCCCCCCGCAGATTCTCCTCTAACTCGAGCAGGACATCCAGAAATCCGTCATTGGGCCCAGCTTTAGCTCGTTTGTCCTTAACCAAACTCACTGCCTCAAGTAGTGTCATGGCTCGGTGCTCCATCAAGTAGCACACAACGATCGAGGCTGATCTCGATGCGCCATGCTTGCAGTGCACATAGACAGACTCACCTGCATCCAGTGCCTGGCCGATGAACGTCGACGCGTTCCTCAGCAGCGCTGCTGCATGCTGCCTCGCAAAGGGCTCGTCGTCGAAGAGGGGGCAATGCGCAACTCGCAGCTCGCTCTGCTCGTCGGATGGAGGCTGGAAGAGGTACTCCGAAGATGATCCGGCACCTGAACCCGCCCATGTTGACATCCATGCCCTTTCTTGATCTGGTGTCATTCGTGCATCCACACGGACAGTGATCCGTTGTTCACGCAGGAGCCTGCTCTCGTCAGTCAGTACAGACTCCTCTCCCAACCATAGCGCCATGGCTTCTTAACTTTCTTGGTGGACTTTCGATCCAGTTTTGTCGAAGCCTTTCCCCATGCCCTTATGCTCCCTTGGAACAGTATGGCATCTTGCACGTGGAGAAACGTTCTGCCACACAACACCTGCACCCCACGAAACTGAGGTTCATGGCCTACTTGCCGGTCGCACGTGCTACATAACCTTTGCCGCGTCTTCCTTCTACGGCATGGTGAGCAGATGTAGAACTCGTGAGCTAATAACGCACACCTTGCTTGAAAATCAAAACGACCGAGTTGTACCTTTGAAGGAATGTCAAGCAATGACAGATCGCCGCCGTGGCAGTAGGAGCATTGGCACGTGGCAGCAGCAGCAGCAGCAGCAGCAGCAGCAGCAGCAGCAGCAGTGCAATGCAGAGCAAAACAGTGCTCGCAATACTGGGGAACCGGGGAATGTGAAGAAGACACTGTCACAACAAAACGCGATGCTGACAAATGAAGCGAAGTTGCGGCTGGGGTAGGGAACGCTTGCACTGGATCCCATCAAGGTTTCAGGCATGTAAGCTTAACGTCGAGTGCAGCTCGATCATTCTTGGACCCATGGCATCTTGTATCATCTGCGGCGAACTTAAACCGTCCGACTCCCCCGAATCAAATCTGAGGCTTGCTTGCCACGCAAAAGCCAAAATCACGGCGAACCTAGCAGCAACAATTTACAAAGTCTAACAATGTCCCCCTAGACGGTGCTTGCAATCTCAAACTGAAAACCCTGATCCGAAATCCTCGGCCTTGCCCAATTCAGATTCCGACCTTCAAGCCAAACCCTTAAGCGCCTTGGTCACAAGCTTTGCCCAGACATGGCATAACTATCCAGACAGAGTTATTTCTGGCTGAAGGCTTGGAGGCTGAAGTTCGGAACTGTGTGTGAAAGTTCGAATGCCAAGTTTGGGAACTACAAATCTTAGGTTGGGGGGTGTTGGCACTTAACACCGTGTTTTAATCAATCGGCGCCGAGAAACTATTAACAAAAGCTGCTACTGGACATGATTAGCCATCATGAAACAGCACAGGAACGAGTTACTACTGTAAGACTGTAAGTGTCGGTGAAATTTTGCTGTGTTGGGTTGTCAAGCTCATGAAAGAGCACATCACCTTGGAAAATTCAACCGGCATCCGATTATTTCCAGAAACTCTGCAAGGTCGTGGAACTCACACAGGCTGCACAGCACCTTGCGTTGCTCTTGACACAGCAAATTTATAGGGTATAACGGTATAACTTATCTAAGTTCTAAAGGTATGTGTTAGTCACTAGGCAAAAAGCTGACGCCATTGCTTTCGGCAGCTGACGACAAGGGA